>JAXIVJ010007699.1:0-59363 GCA_036785665.1 Chirona hameri
AAGCCATACTGACTTTTATGTCATGCTTTTTCTTTCAGTTTGCCACTAGAGATCCCACTTGAACAGCAACTGACTATCAGCTCTGCCATCTAACCTCTTCTGTCCTACTTTTCTGCCATCTCCTCTGCTCTGCCATCTTCTGTCTTCTCACTTGCCCTCTCATCCATTGCCTGTGCTGCCCCTGCCCACCACTACCCTCTTTCCCTGTACCAAATGCTGCTCTGTCCTGCTGCATCCCCATATTTTCCCCAGTTAGCTGTGTGTACTCCCACCTAATGTGTTGTTCTTGTCTTGCCTTCTTTCATAAGCTCTCCTATTTTGTCACATTTTACAATGCTGCCTTTGCTGTCATAAGAGTACAAGGAAGATGGTTCTGCACTAACCCTTACCACTTTCTACCATTGATCATTCTCTGGTCTGTCTCCTTTCCAACAAAATGCTATGACTTGAGTTTGAGCACATCAGCTGCTGAGGCCAATGTGCACCCAGAGCTTGATGATTGTTGCAAAAAGGTATGTCTCATTACCACACCAGCATCACATATGCATCACACACATTGCTCTTGCTTAATCTGTGCCACCAATAAGTTCTATCTATGATTTGTTGATGACTTTAGATGACACACTCTGAACTGATTTTTCAGACAAAGAATGCAGTTGACAAGATCAAGAGTGTACTCAATGCAAAACCAGATGCAGTAAGTGATCTACATTGCATTACAAAGCACCATTACATGGTCAAGTTGTAGTTAGATGGTAGAGCTGATGTACACTTAGGATAAGTGATGCACCTCTTGTTAACTTTAACAAAATTAAATTAGTTCAAACCATTTGAATGGATGGATTTAACCCTCGCCAGTGCAGGGAGGGGGGATGCCACCCCCTTGGTTTTTCGGGAATAACTCGCGTAAATATCAACCGATTGCGATGAAACTTTCAGTACCCTACTTGTGAACAATTTTACACATATTCTGATTTTTTTTTACGTTGTAGGTCGCATGATCCGTGACCTTTGACCTGTTTCTCAAGGTCATGTCAGGCGCAAATGGCGTCCGTAGTATTGATCTTTGTAATTTGTGCAGTTTCATAGTGTTTGTTGTTCAAGAGCATATGCACAGGTGTTTCCAGGTGACAGTTGTGGCTTACCTTGAGATTGTGACCTCGATTGACCTTTTCAGAGGTCAGCCGAGGTCACTGACCTCCAATGACCTGATATTACTTTTTTGGCTTCTGGCAGTTTCTAGGACATTTTGTGACGCTGATTTCAAATATGGGATCCATTTTACATCATTATATGTTCCACTGGGGTCATGCTCCTCCACAGGTCAACCGAGGTCACTGACCTCAAATGACCTGACATGACCTGACCTTTTTGGAATTTGTCAGTTTCTAGGACATTTTGTGATGCTGATTTCAAATGTGGCACCCATTTAGCATAATTATATGCTTATTCGCGAGTCTAGCTCAATTCAATTCAATTTATACGCATTTACAATTTGGTTGAATTTTGGGTCATTAACCCGCGCACTGCAGGGGGGGGGGATGATTTCCGCCCTCCCCTCAGGTTTTTCAAAGATAGCGAAAAAACGGCGGCGCGCAGCGCCGCCGGGTTTTAGCACACCTGTTAGGACATCAATTACGCACACTTTGCAAACAAAATAACCTCGGGTCATCTCAGGTCAGGTCACCAGACCAGGTCAACTGTCAAGTGACCCCACCTCCAAAAATGTTTGCTGTTGTGCCAAAGCCAGAGTTTTTCACCGATCAGTTTGAAACTTACAGGATGTCATGAGGGCATAAGTACTTACAATTCGTATATCTCGTAATTTTGATATCGGTGACTTAAGGTCAGGTCAATTTCGTAACCTCCCCATAATAAGTCAATGGGGAAATATACAAATGCTTACTATTTCAAGGATATGCATGATATTAGTCCAATTACTTCTGGATCATGTTATTATAGGATATTCTTGATGATCCAAGTGTATTTTTTGTTCAGTGACCCCTATTGGGTCATTTGAGGTCATGCAAGGTCACCATCAACCCCCCCTGCAGTTCGTGTTCGGCGCAAAGCCCCTGCAGTGCGCGGGTTAACATGACCTCAGAGGTCACCTGATGACCTAGGACCTTACAATCGGGTATCATTGGCTTCCTCTCGTGACAAGCAACACGCTCGTGTTTAAAATCGAAGCTCTAGCCCAATTAGGGGCGAAACGCTAGGTGGGGGTTGACCCCCCCCCCCCCTGCACGGTCACACACTGATCGGACGCTGCACGGGCGAGGGTTAAGGTCAGGACCCACGCTAAGCAGAGCTTGTTGCACAGGCCCTGCACCATACCATCCGATCGGGCAATTCCTGGTAGCAGGCATAATTAGAGGGACTATCCCACCTTAACCCGCGCACTGCAGGTGGGGGGGGGGGGGGGGGGGGGGGGGTCCGCCCCCCCTCAGGTTTTTCAAAGATAGCGAAAAAACGGCGGCGCTGCGCGCCGCCGGGTTTTGGCACACCTGTTAGGACATCAATTGCGCACACTTTGAAAAAAAATAACATCGGGTCATCTCAGGTCAGGTCACCAGACCAGGTCAAGTGACCCCACCTCCAAAAATGTTTGCAGTTGTGCCAAAGCCAGAGTTTTCACCGATCAGTTTGAAACTTACAGGATGTCATGAGGGCGTAAGTACTTACAATTCGTATATCTCGTAATTTTTATATTGGTGACCTAAGGTCAGGTCAATTTCGTAACCTCCCCATAATAAGTCAATGGGGAAATATACAAATGCTTCCTATTTCAAGGATATGCATGCTATTAGTCCAATTACTTCTGGATCATGTTATTATAGGATATTCTTGATGATCCAAGTGTAATTTTTGTTCAGTGACCCCTGTTGGGTAATTTGAGGTCATGTGAGGTCGCCATCACTTTTTGGTCAATAACTCCCGACATAATGAAGATAGAGAAGTAAAACAGACATCAATGTGTTTGTCTCGTCGAGATACGTCTTCCCATATGCAACATGCCCTACTTGGGCCACTACTTGACCTTGACCTGAGGTCAAATTGTTAGGTTAACTTAACCATGTATATCATTCGAAGCGCCTTGACAAGATACACACAATGGCGTAAACAGTTTTTCGTTATTTTAATTAAATAAAAAGTTAATAGCAAAAACGATTTAGCAAAAAAACGGTATTTTTTTCTTTTTGACCTCTGGAGCCTCAAATATTGACCTGAGATCAAATCTGAGGACACCTTGGCGATTGCAAATTTCACTGGCTGGCGTTTGCTTTTTTCCGTTTGTTTCTAACTAGCATCGTTTCTGAGATATATGGGAATTTCTGGAGCGATGTCCTAAAACAGGAAAAAACTGAAAAATGTGATATTTGATGACCTCTGGTGACCTCAATTTTGACCTGACCTAAAATAACACTGAAATACTTTCGATAGAACATGTATCAAGCTATCAAATGCTTTTTTCCGCTTCTCGCTACGTAGCGTAGTTTTCGAGATCTCAGGGGGGGGGGGAAATCAACCCCCCTGCAGTTCGTGTTCGGCGCAAAGCCCCTGCAGTGCGCGGGTTAACATTATATTTGAGTTGAGATAGCCATTTTGATGGCTTAACATTGAAATTAAGTATGGTAGTAGTTAAAACAACCACAATGATCTAATCAAAAAGATATGCAAGTTTGATTTTGACATGTCAAAATCAAACTCGCATATCTTTTTTATCTTTACAGATCTGTAACAAATAAGGCCCATGTGTATATGAATAGGGCCTCTAAACCGACAGCGTCGTGTCTCTTTACCCAACGGTAATGACAGTCGACTTGTTTTAAGGTCAGCCTTGAAATATTTTCGTCTTTCATTTCTCGATCCCCGGGTGGTTCGCAATCTAAGCCAATCTAGACACCGGATGGTTCGCTTTTCTGCGCAATAGATGTCGACAAAAAATTGTGCCATACATTTGGCAGCACAAAGGATTTCCGTTATTAAAAAAAAATATATGACGTCACCAACCCAACTTTCGGCTTAAAACTAAAAGTTAAATATCTTCCAAGATGAGCAATGTTTTAGGAAAAAAGTTCAGGAACAGGTTCAGCTGCCCTCGCCTGACATGCAGACATACAATTAACCCGCGCACTGCAGGGGGGGGGGGGTTAATTTCCGCCCCCCAACCCCTCAGGTTTTTCTCAGATAGCGAAAAAAACGGCGGCGCGCAGCGCCGCCGGATTTTAGCACACCTGTTAGGACATCAATTGCGCACACTTTGAAAAAAATTGACCTCGGGTCATCTCAGACCAGGTCACCAGACCAGGTCAAGTGACCCCGTCTCCAAATACGTTTGCAGTTGTGCCAAAGCCATAGTTTATCACTGGTCAGTTTGAAACTTACAGGGTGTCATGAGGGCATAAGTACTTACAATTCGTATATTTCGGAATTTTGATATCGATGACCTAAGGTCAGGTCAATTTTGTGACCTCCCCATAATAAGTCAATGGGTAAATATTAAAATGCTTCCTATTTCAAGGACATGCATGCCATTAGTCCAATTACTTCTGGATCATGTTATTGTAGGATGTTCTTGATGATCCAAGTGTAAGTTTTGTTCAGTGACCCCTATGGGGTCATTTGAGGTCATCCGAGTTCACCATCACTTGTTTGTCAATAACTCGCGACATAATGAAGATAGAGAAGTAAAACCGACAGAAATCTGTTTGTCTCGTCGAGACACGCCTACCTATATGCAACATGACCTACTTGGGTATTGACCTCAGGTCAAGGTCACGTGACCTGTGGTCAAATTTTAAGTTTACCTAACACGGTCACCATGTATATCAATCGAAGCGTCTTGACGAGACAAACACAGTGGCGTAAACCGTCTTCCGTTAGCTTTATTAGGTTAAAAGTTATTTTCGAAAAACAGTTTCGCAACAAAAAAAAATCCCCCTTGTTTACCTCTGGAGCCTCAAATATGGACCTGAGATCAAATTTGAGGACACTTTGTAGATTGCAAATTTCAATGGCTGACTATCACTTTTTGCCGTTTGTTTCTAGCTAGCATAGTTCCCGAGATATATGGGAATTTTTGGAGCGAAGTCCTAAAACAGGAAAAATGGAAAATGTGACCTTTGATGACCTCTGGTGACCTCAATTTTGAACTGACCTAAAGAAATACTGAAATACTTTCGATAGACCTTGTCTCAAGCTATCAAACCTCGTTTTCCGCTTGCCGCGACGTAACGTAGTTCTCGAGATCTCACGGGGGGGGGGGGGGGGGGGAAATCGGCCATGCCCCCCCCCGACCGTCTGCAATCGGCGCAAAATTGACACATTTCCTGATATAGAAGACAATTTAAGCAACTTTTACTAAATAAAGATTGTTTTAAATCAGCTATCAATGTATAGGCAAGCGAAAGCCGATGGGTTTCAGGATTGTGTGAGACTTTTGGAGATTCCCCCCCCCCCAAAAAAAAACAAACACCCGTGCCCTCCAAACCACCGTTCTGGATCCGCCAATGCTCGAACCCGGCCTACCATACCGCGTGAGGTCAAAAGCCCAGCGCTCTCCCTAGTCCCTACTGACCTACAGGGGCGGACTGATCGGCTCATATTATACTGGCCAAATGTATCACACATTCTGCTTCTAAGACTCGATGAGTTCCAACAGATCGCCCTCAAAGTCGGTGTGAGGCAGAGAGGGTGCAACGGACTGAGCTACACACTCGAATATGCGTTGGAAAAGGGAAAACTGGACGAGGAAGTCAAACAAGATGGTGAGCGGTCATCCACATGAGTCGTTTCAGTAATGAGTGGTAAATATGGTCTTAATCAATCAATTTTAAATTATACAACTTTCTGAGGCCCCATATATGCATGTGTAGTTGGCAATCGTGTTACTAGACAGTGCTATTATAACAGTGGTCCTTGATTGATCTTTATTTGTAATCTACATACATTGACATAAATGTATTGTATATGAATCCCATGAATTACTTTAATTGGACAAACTATATACACTCAGATAGCATATACAGGTTTATTATACTCTGAAAAATGCATCAGTGTTCCTTCGCTCCTGGAACATTGCTAGTGATATAATCCTAATCATCCCTATTAAATAAAGCGAAGGTGGTGAACCGGATAGGTTATTTGATGCTTATGTTGTTGTTGCAGGCGTGACTGTATTTATCGATCGCAAGGCGCAGCTGTCTCTCTTGGGGACCGAGATGGACTACTCCGAATCGAATCTAGCCAGTGAATTTGTATTTAACAACCCAAACATCAAAGGGACGTGCGGTTGCGGAGAAAGCTTTTCGGTGTGACGATACGTAGGCAGCATTTACTGTAGTATGTGTGATATTCACGTGTAGTGCTGTCGCTTTTACATCATCGATGTCTGGCAGCGCTGACAATACTGTGATGGCGATCTTGTAATCAGCTTTGTTGCTGACATGCTGGATTGTTAGCTGATACGCTGAAATGCTGGATTGTTAGCTGATACGCTGAAATGCTGGACATTTCAGAACTCCGAATGCTTTGACTGTGTCACACTCAGAGTTGTCAAGCTGTTGAAGGTGATGCTTAATCAGTTTAAAGCATGTTGGAAATGTATTATACAGGAATAGTGTAGTACAACATGCGCTTGATCTGCGCCAGTTGAATATGCTGATGTCAGAATAAATCTCTGTGCGATGAAACTAACAAGTGTCTTATCACCACTGGCTGGCGTCACGACTGCAGGTTGAACTTCTCCATGTACTTTCTGGTGGAGAAGGACATGTTGCTGTCGGAGATGCCGTACATGGTCATGTCGGTGGGCCGGCCGCGGGTGGGCGGCGCCAGGTCCTCCTTGCCCAGCAGGCGCGCCTCCACCGGGTGCGGCGTCGGCCGACAACCCACTGAAACCGGCGGGACACGGCTGTCACTGAAGGTCACAGCGCCTACAGACGGGACACGGCGGTCACTGAAGGTCACATCGCCGACAGACGGGACACGGCGGTCACTGAAGGTCACAGCGCCTACAGACGGGACACGGCGGTCACTGAAGGTCACATCGCCGACAGACGGGACACGGCGGTCACTGAAGGTCACAGCGCCGACAGACGGGACACGGCGGTCACTGAAGGTCACATCGCCGACAGACGGGACACGGCGGTCACTGAAGGTCACAGCGCCGACAGACGGGACACGGCGGTCACTGAAGGTCACATCGCCGACAGACGGGACACGGCGGTCACTGAAGGTCACAGCGCCGACAGACGGGACACGGCGGTCACTGAAGGTCACATCGCCGACAGACGGGACACGGCTGTCACTGAAGCTCACAGCGCCTACAGACGGGACACGGCTGTCACTGAAGGTCACATCGCCGACAGACGGGACACGGCGGTCACTGAAGGTCACAGCGCCGACAGACGGGACACGGCGGTCACTGAAGGTCACAGCGCCGACAGACGGGACACGGCGGTCACTGAAGGTCACATCGCCGACAGACGGGACACGGCGGTCACTGAAGGTCACAGCGCCTACAGACGGGACACGGCGGTCACTGAAGGTCACATCGCCGACAGCGGCGATAACACAAGGTTCACACAGGAAGCAACGTCAGGAAATTGCAATATTATTCGAATAGTTTTGTCGTTTGTTCGTTCTTTCAGATGGGCCCATGCCGAAGAGAGACGGCTGACGTTTCTGACGGCGTATCGTGCGGCGAGGGGAGGCAGTGTCCTGAATTTCACAAATATGAGTGGAAAGCCACACTCATAAACTTTTTTGTCACGTCACTTGCCATCGAAACGACGTCACTAGCGATCGAGCTAAATAGTATTACAATCAAGTCACGCTTTTAACACACGCTTAGTTTTCAATTATCGGAACAGCTATTTTTGGTTAAATATACAGCAAACTGACTGGCCGAAGCATCCATTTTGGGTTATTATCATACAAATTTGAACCTCAATATCCACCTCCTGGAATAGTGACGTCCTCTCAGCATTCATCACACTCTTGCAAAACAAAACAATTTCAGGACACTGCGGGGAGGCCATGCCGAAGAGAGACGGCTGACGTTTCTGACGGCTTATCGTGCGGCGAGGGGAGGAGCGATGAGCTTGGTAGGAGACCGTGTTATAATACAATTTTAACCAAATTTTTGATACCACCAGTGTTGGATTTTTCGTTTCATGACCTGGTACCGGAGAGTAAAAATCCATAGTTGGAGAGTAAAATTGTACTGTTAGGAAAATGAAGATTTCCATTTTTTTTTGACAAATTATTTTACTTGGAAAGTAAAAATTCCTGATTTGTAATGGATATTAAATCCTTGTGAGGAAAATTAAATTATATTTCAACTACAATGTCGGTAAGATCCGGTGAAAAGAGAATATATTTCTAGAGAGAGAAAACGAAATGGAGAGCAAAATTCCTTGGACCCAAAAAGTCCAGAAAATTCCCAAAATTCCCAAAATTCCCAGGCTGATCGTGAGATATGGCATAATGCATATGTAGCCGCCGAATCCGTTTAACATCAGGCTGTCCGAAAATGGCAATGCTAAGGCAGTTGTGAAACGGATGATCCCAGACTCATAGTATGCGAAAGGGGCATGACAGGAACATGAAATCAGCACGCATCGAAGGACAAAGAAATGCCCCACAACTGTTTATACTCATCCTTATTCCCGACTATTACTTGTGCACTGTAGCGCCAGTTATGAGCCATGCATGCGGTGTGAGGAGCCATGCATGCGGTGTGAGGAGCCATGCATGCGGTGTGAGGAGCCATGCATGCGGTGTGAGGAGCCATGCATGCGGTGTGAGGAGCCATGCATGCGGTGTGAGGAGCCATGCATGCGGTGTGAGGAGCCATGCATGCGGCGTGAGGAGCCATGCATGCGGCGTGAGGAGCCATGCATGCGGTGTGAGGAGCCATGCATGCGGTGTGAGGAGCCATGCATGCGGTGTGAGGAGCCATGCATGCGGTGTGAGGAGCCATGCATGCGGTGTGAGGAGCCATGCATGCGGTGTGAGGAGCCATGCATGCGGTGTGAGGAGCCATGCATGCGGTGTGAGGAGCCATGCATGCGGTGTGAGGAGCCATGCATGCGGTGTGAGGAGCCATGCATGCGGTGTGAGGAGCCATGCATGCGGTGTGAGGAGCCATGCATGCGGTGTGAGGAGCCATGCATGCGGTGTGAGGAGCCATGCATGCGGTGTGAGGAGCCATGCATGCGGTGTGAGGAGCCATGCATGCGGTGTGAGGAGCCATGCATGCGGTGTGAGGAGCCATGCATGCGGTGTGAGGAGCCATGCATGCGGTGTGAGGAGCCATGCATGCGGTGTGAGGAGCCATGCATGCGGTGTGAGGAGCCATGCATGCGGTGTGAGGAGCCATGCATGCGGTGTGAGGAGCCATGCATGCGGTGTGAGGAGCCATGCATGCGGTGTGAGGAGCCATGCATGCGGTGTGAGGAGCCATGCATGCGGTGTGAGGAGCCATGCATGCGGTGTGAGGAGTCATGCATGCGGTGTGAGGAGCCATACACGGCTTTACAAATAAGTGGACAAATAGCGGCCTACCTTCAGCTGAATTCCCGTTCAGTTCGACTCGAAGTGACAACTCAAGCTGCTGTCTCTGCTCTACCCGAGACCCGAGACCCCACCAGCGGCCGCCATTAACCACACTGCTGAGCCTGTACTGTACTGGCCGACCCGTCAGCTCTACGTACCGGCAGCGGCTGCCATTGACCACACTGCTGAGTCTGTACTGTACTGGCCGACCCGTCAGCTCTACGTACCGGCAGCGGCTGCCATTGACCACACTGCTGGGTCTGTACTGTACTGGCCGACCCGTCAGCTCTACGTACCGGCAGCGGCTGCCATTGACCACACTGCTGAGTCTGTGCTGTACTGGCCGACCCGTCAGCTCTACGTACCGGCAGCGGCCATTGACCACACTGCTGGGTCTGTACTGTACTGGCCGACCCGTCAGCTCTACGTACCGGCAGCGGCCATTGACCACATCGCTGAGTCTGTACTGTACTGGCCGACCCGTCAGCTCTACGTACCGGCAGCGGCGCGCTGCAGCAGCTGCCGGCTGTCCACGTACTTCATGGCCAGCGTGTTCATCTCAAGACTGAGGTCGCTGCTGCAGGGCACGGCCGCTGCCGTCCGCACCGCACGCGGCAGGCACGAGTAGTCCAGCACCGACCTGTGGAGAGCGTCAGCGGGGTGAAGGGTTGGACCGAACAGGCGGAGAAAGCATGAGAGGACGGAGCGGACGCAAGTCCACTGGTAGGTGGGTAACTGTAGTTATGGTAAATTAAAAAATGTAATAAACGAGAAACAGCCATCGATCGCAAGAGAGATAGATGCACGATAGATGGGTGGCTCGTAACCGAAGCAGTTGAGGCGTCCTTAAACTACAAGACACCATCACATAGATGAACGATAGGACAAGTTGGTGACCTCAGCTCGCAGTCATACTTTGCCGCGCGACCATCTGTTAAACCGCTTCATCAATAATACCGCATATATACAAGTGAACCACTTCATCTTGACGGTTAGCCACTATGGGTTTTCCCGTTGCACCGGCGAACTTCTCGGAAAGCTGCATCCCTAGACCATGTCCAGTATTCTGTACAGCCGATCCCATCGGACACCTGTTAACATGCCCGTATCTCCCCCGGCCCGCACAGTCGTACAGCTGGGCCATGTGACATTGTGACGGCCCAGCCGTGCGGACGTCGACCGTCACTACTCACCCGCTCCCCCGGGCCGCACAGCCGCACAGCTGGGCCATGTGACATTGTGACGGCCCAGCCGGGCGGACGTCGATCCATCACTACTCACCCGTCGTTGGGCTGGCTGGGTGCGAAGCTGACGCCGGCGGCCCGGAGCTGCTGCAGCGTGGCTCGCCGCACCGGGTCCGTCTCAGTCTCTAACTCCTCGTCCCGCTGCTGGGGGGTGGGGGAGGCTGCAGCAGGGAACGGGTGACTGTCCGCGGCCTCCGTCGGTCTCACTGGCTCCCCACACCCCGCTCCGTCCAGTATCTGATTCACCTGACCCTGACGCGAAGGCACACGAGAAGTTATTCAGGGGTAATGTGCTTTCAGAGATGCATAAGGAGATATGCAAAACATAAAACTGGCAGCTCGTGTAAATATGAATTATGCATGGCATGAAGTTCAGATAAATGCAAATTATGCATAGCGTGGCGTAGTGGTGGATCCAGGATTTTCTTAGGCAGGGAGCTTCAGGCCCGAGGGCGGCATATTACCTCGGTGGCAGGGGCGGCATGGTCCAGAGGGGTGCCAATATGTAAATTAAACGGGTCAAATATGTCTCTTCCTTAAATAAATAGTTCACCTTCAACATTAGTTTTAAACTGATATAGTAGTATTGAAGCCCGTGTTGGGAAACCCCTATCTGCAAGTTTTCTTGACTGAAAAACTCTCCAGCCGAATATATTTGTTTTTTTTTGGCGAAGGAATGCGGTGCTGGCGAAAGAATGTGGTGCTGGATCTAGCCCGGGCAGAGGCTATACCATCAGCCAATCCGCTTGCAGCTGGTGCTAGCAAACGAACTGCCGGCCGCCGGTTGGCACATCTCTAATGCGAGTCTATCCTTACGAGACTACTTTCGAATCTGATTGGCTGAACCATTTTTTACATTCGCGTGACGTCAGGAATCTGACTCAGAGAGTATGCATATAGTTTTGATAAACAATAATAATTTACCTGAATCGGCGCGATATAAGGCCATTTTTGACAAATATAAAAATAAATTGTATTACAAAATATATTCAAATCGTGTTTGGGAGAGAAAAAATTCAAGGTGAACTATTTCCTTTAACTCTCGCCCTACGGGGGGGGGGGCTGACAGCCCCCCCCCCTGAGGGTTTTCTTGAATAACTTTTTACACATGCGGTGCATCTTGCTGAAATTTTTGGTAGCTGAGTTTACAACAATTATACGTGAGCTGTACAAATTTAATTGAAATTAGTAAGTAG
Source organism: Chirona hameri (assembly GCA_036785665.1). Classification (NCBI taxonomy): domain Eukaryota; kingdom Metazoa; phylum Arthropoda; class Thecostraca; order Balanomorpha; family Balanidae; genus Chirona; species Chirona hameri. Next base: position 12,005 of record JAXIVJ010007699.1, read on the forward strand.
TTTGGGAGATAATCATGTTTTGATGACGTCATGTTGGTAAAAAAATGAGAAATATTGGAAAACTCGTAGAAAACAGAGTTTTTAAGCAAATTGTAAACGCAATTCACCAAATATACAAAATGGCATTCTATTTAAAATGGAAATCTCGGATTTTCAAAATTTTGGGTTTTTGACTCCTAAAATGAAAACAACTTCTTCTTTTTAAATCCCCACAAAATCAAAATTTTCAAAGATATAAAAACCGGAATATATGTGAGAGAATTGAGTATGGACAATACCCATACCAAATTTTAAAGCAATATCTTCATTTTTGACTGAGTGATGGCTTAAGTGTAAGCAACTGATGACGTCATTTTTTTTGTTGTTGACAAGATACGAACAAATAATTACCTTTTTTATTTCTGAGCCAAAACTGGTCTAGGAACATGCCTTTTGATTTACATTTATCAATTTCTAATTTTGAGGTTTTCTGAAGAGCAAAATCGCTGTTCCGGACGTGGCAAATCCGAGGTCATTCACTTGACCTGGAAGGTCACCCGTTGCCCTGAAACCTAAAAATCGCATACTGTTAGATTCATCTCATGACAGGCAACATGCTGGTTCTTAACGCATTGCTCTAAGTTGCTTGGTTTGGAAGTTAACAGGGTGGGGGGGGGGGGGGGGGGGGGGCTGTCAGGCCCCACCCCGTAGGGCGAAGGTGAAAAAAGCTCCCGTAGGGCGAGGGTTAACCCGCGCCCGGGGGGGGGGGCAGAATCTGCCCTCTCCTGGATTTTCTCAATGACTTGGAAACTATAATAGATATCGACGTGAAACGTTCCGTACCTTATGTTGCATCCATTCTACGTTCTTTCCATTCTTTCTCAATAGGTTGATGTCATTAAAATTGGCGAAGTAGTTCGGGAGATAATTACGTTTTAGTGACGTCAGGTCATGCCATTTCTGGCGGAAAAACGATATGTTTTTAACATAGAAAATCGAGCTGTAAAGCAAATTGCAAATACAAAACGTCAAATGAAAGAAAATGGCATTCTCTTCAAAATGGCTATCCCGTTTTTTTTTTTTAAAAACCCAAAACAATATTTGTGTAGGGAAAATTCCACGCAATCTAAATTTTCTCAAATATAAAAACGGAATATATATTGGATGACCAAGTATGAACGATACCCACACCAAATTTCAAAGTAAAATATTTATCTTGACTGACTTATGGCTCCCAAGTACCTATGATTAACTCATGACGTATTTTTTTTATTGCATTTCATGGCTTTTAATTACTAAATACAGGCAAACAAATGCCACCATGTATTTATGAGACAAAACTGGTATAGAAACATTACTTTTGTATTTATATTAATCAATTTCAAATGTTGACCTTAGGCAACCTGACCTTGACCTGAACTTTACCTAAGGGCCATGGTGGACCAGGGTGTGAAAATGGCTACTACTATTACATTCTACGTGTAGAATACCCATACAACATGTGTCGCATGAATTTCGTAGACCTTTTGCCAATAGTGATTTTTCTGACCTGCCCTTGACTTATGCTCACAATATCAATTTCCCTTATGCGGAAAATGTATTTTGCCTCTGAGAGCACTTTGCGCCATAATAGTCGCACTATAAGGCTTTAACATGCGCCCGTCGCCGCCGTTTCCTGCATACCTGTTCGAAAATGAACTACCCACGTTTGGTAAAATTCTTGACTTCGGGTCATCTCAGGTCAGGTCACCAGACCAGGTCACGTGATGACCCTACCTCCAAAACGTGTGAGGTAGTACCGCAGCCACAGTTGTAGGCCGATCGGTTTCAAACTTGCAGGATTTCATAAGGTCATATATATCTACAATTTGTTATGTCGGATTTCTGATTTCGGTGACCTAAGGTCAGGTCAATTTCGTGACCGCCAACAGTTTTGTCAATAACTATCGACATAAGGAAGATAGATAAGTGAAAACGGTCCCAATGTGTTTGTCTCGTCGAGACACGTCTCCCAATATGCAACATGACGTGTTTGGGTCACCACTTGACCTGGACCTGAGGTCAAATTTATCAGTTGACCTAACCAGGTCAACATGAATATGATTCGAAGTGCCTTGACGAGACACACACGATGGCGTCAAACGTATTGCTTTGTCCTTATTAGCTCAAAAGTAATTTGCGAAAAACAGTTTTGCCAAACAAACAAAAAACACGTTTTGACATTTGATGACCTCTGGAGCCATACTATTGACCTGAGCTCAAATCTGAGGACACGAAGAAGGATTTAATTTGTCAAGAGCTTTCGATTGTTTTTTTTTCTTCCGTTTGTTCCTAGTAGGCTATCATAGTTACCGAGATATTTGGGGGGGTGTTCGAAGTGATACAACAGGAAAATCTGACCCTTGATGACCTCTGGTGCCCTCAATATTGACCTGACCTATACAGATACCGATATACTTTCGATCGAGCTTGTCTCGAGCTATCTAATGCCGTTTTCCGCTTGTCGCTACGTTGCGTGGTTTTCGAGATCATAGGGGGGGGGGGGGGGAGGGGGAAATCTCCCCCTCCAGGGCGTGTAATTATCAGAGACCCTCCAGGGCGCGTGTTAAATGGAAAGTATAGCAAATCAACCCAAATACCTCGATTTTGACATTTCACCTCACAGTGACCTGACATGTGACCTGATTTCGAACATTTCATGTATGCTTTACATGCTTCTCATTGAGCTTTAGATTGCCTCCTTCGAGGGGACAGAATATACCCCCCCCCCCCCCCCCAGCGGGGCACGTTCGGCTGAATACCCCCGCGCGAGACCCTTTTGAAAGTCTGGTGGCATGATCGGAAGGTCCGACTACGGATCTACGTATACGTAGGTTCACATGATTCACAAGATTAGCATTATTTGTGTTTTCTCCAGGTTAACTACATGTAGCCCGGAGAAGCAAACAAATATATTGTCGCAACATCGGAAAACTAAGTTGCACACGTGGGTAAACTAGCAGCAAAATCGTGTTACGACAGTTGAGTCGTTCCTATTGGGTCGCGTCAATCCAAGGGGATTATAAAACGTTTTCAGCGTCGGTCATCTATTTTTACAACATCTGGTATCAAGGTCAAATCGAACCTCCTGTTTCCCAAAATCAGGTCCATTTTGACCTTACAAGTCTCTTTCAAGGTCACATTAAATGTCAAAGAACGAGGGACGCTGTAGCGCCCAAAGTTTGCGTCCGATTGCAACACAAATGGTCTCAAACGATGCCCCGCAGGGGTGTAGGTTCCTATTCAGTGTGTGTGTGTGTGTGTGTGTGTGGGGGGGGGGGGGGGGGGGGCTTCAGCCCCCTCCCCAACTGGGGCTTCATCCCCCGCAACTTTGACGAAGAAGTGGGTCAAATCCGTGGAGAAATCTGCATTTTGTGGATTTTGATGGTACTTTAAAAGGGACTATCCCACCTTAACATTATATTTGAGTTGAGATAGCCATTATTATGGCTAGGCATTACAATTAAGTATGATAGCAGTTAAAACAACCACAATGATCTAATCAAAAAGATATTCGAGTTTTATTTTGACATCTGTAAAACATAAGGCCCTATACAGACGGTATTTGAATCAGACGGTATAATCAGACGGTATTTGAATAGGGACTCTAAACCGACAGCGTTCTCTTTACCCAACTGGTAATGATAGTCGACTTGTTTTAAGGTCAGCCTTGGAATATCTTCGCCTTTCATTTCTCGATCTCCGGGTGGTTCGTAATCTAAGCTAATCTTGACGCCGGATGATTCGCTTTTTCTGCGCAATAGATGTCGACAAAAATTGTGCCATACATTTGGCAGCACGAAGGATTTCCGTTATTTAAAAAAATCATATGACGTCAGCAATCATATGACGTCATCATATGAGGCTTGACCTTGAAGGTCACAGGGCACAACTCTGAAAATTATTATCATCCTGGAACTGGGCACGAGGAATCGTTTGAGACCAGTTTGTCGCGATCAGACGGCAACTTTGGGCGCTACAGCGTTCCCCGTCGTTTGACCTTGAATTTGATTATTCTCATCCTGGAACTGGGCACGAGGAATCGTTTGAGACCAGTTTGTCGCGATCAGACGGCAACTTTGGGCGCTACAGCGTTCCCCGTCGTTTGACCTTGAATTTGATCTTGAAGAGACCAAGTCAAAATGGACCTGATTTTTTTTTTTAAAGCAGGAGGTTCGATTTGACCTTAGGACCAAATCGCGTAAAAATCGGTGACCGACGCTGCAAACGTTCCTGTGGAGCTGTGGACATTAAAACATTGGACATTCATCCAAGCTATTTTTAGCCGCCTCGAGTGTGAAAGGTACAATACGCCGGCACATTCAATGCCTCGCCAGGCATATTAAAAAAAAGTGTCACGGTTATTTCATCGGGGTCCAGACCTCTTCGTAGGCGCCATCCAGGGCGCTATCGGGGGTAGGGGGGGGGGGGGGGCAAAAGCGTGTTATTAGTTCCGAAGGTCACGGGTGCCCGGTCGCCGTCGGATATAAGCTGAAAGCGTCAGGGTGCCATTATTCTGAGTGCGCCGGGACACCGCATCGCTTTCGGGCCGGCAAGGTGCCATTCGGGGGCGGTATGATACCTCCCGAGGGCAGCAATATGCCTTCCGAGGGTGGCAAGACGTCTTCCGAACTCCGCAGGCGGCATAATGCACTCTGAGGGCGGCAAAATGTCTTCCGAGGGCGGCAAGATGTTTTTCGAGGGCGACATGATGCTTTCCGAGGGCGGCATAATGTGCTCTGAGGTCGTCATGCCTTCCGAGGGCGGCATAATGCGCTCTGAGGGCGGCAAGATGCCTTCCGAAGGCGGCAATATGTCTCCGAGGGCGGCATGATGCCTTCCAAGAGCGGTACAATGCGCTCTGAGGGCAGCAGGATGCCTTTAGAGGTCGACAAGACATATTCTGAGGGCGGCATAATGCACTCCAAGGGCGGCAAAATGTCTTTCGAGGACGACACGATGTTTTCCGAGGGCGACGCGATGTTTTCCGAGGGCGGCATAATGCACTTCGAGTGCGGCAAAATGTCTTTCGAGGACGACACGATGTTTTCCGAGGGCGACGCGATGTTTTCCGAGGGCGGCATAATGCACTTCGAGTGCGGCAAAATGTCTTCCGAGGGCGGCAAGATGTTTTCAGAGGGCGGCATGATGCTTTCCGAGGGCGGAGGCGGAGCCGGCGGCATATTGCGCTCTGAGGGCGGCATAATGTGCTCTGAGGGCGGCATAATGTGCTCTGAGGGCGGCATAATGTGCTCTGAGGGCGGCAAGATGCATTTAGAGGGCGACAAGACATATTCCGAGGGCGGCATAATGCACTCAATCAAGGGCGGCAAAATGTTTTTCGAGGACGACACGATGCTTTCCGAGGGTGACGCGATGTTTTCCGAGGGCGACGCGATGTTTTCCGAGGGCGGCATAATGCGCTCTGGGGGCGGCATAATGCTTTCCGAGAGCGGCGATGTACCTTCTGAGGGTGGCATAATGCGTTGCGAGGTCGGCAAGATGTCTTCTGAGGTTGTCAGGGTGCCTTTCAAGAGTGCTACGACCTGTCGGTAGACACAAGGGCACACTGGCGGCCTCCCGAGAACAGAACGGCGCCTTCGGCGCCGGCAAATCCTTTGCAAGAACGGCGCTGCGGTGCCCGAAGGCGCCGTTTTCTAAGGCAGGGGCTTCAGCCACTACGCCCTCCCCCCTTGGATCCGCCACTGGCGTGGCGGTCGTTGGAAAACATTAGACATACACGGTATTGCAAACCTCTTGTTTCAGGTAAAAATGTATTGCTTTGAGGCCAGAGTGCGGAGTGGAAAATTCGGCCAAAAATAACCATAGAGTGGAAAATTCAGCCTAAAAAAGGTCATATGATGTATTCGGCTTTGCCAAAACTCACCCATCAGAATCAGCTGTTAAAAATGGCAGTACTTCCCTAATTTTGTTTTCATCCACAGGTTAATATTATCATTAATAATGTCAGTGTTGAGTTATGGTTATCCAATTACCAATACATCCTGATTTAGGGAGTGGAAAATTAACAGTAAAACTGGGGAAAGAGTGGACAAATATCACCCACGGGGTGTCGTTTTCCACCCAAATTTTGCAATCCTAGGACACTGGTAAAAATAGTCTTCTCTGCAGTATCGGTGAACATAATGAGCGATCCAAATGTTAACAAATCTTGTATATATATAGTTTGGAGCTAATAAGGATCTGCTTGCAAAAAACACAATATAAAAAGAACGACAGAAGAATAAAACCATCAATACTCTTGAAGTGCTCCTAAATAGACACAATATAAGCAATGAGTACATGTCTTACCATAACGTTCTGAAAGAACGTCCTGTCTGGCTTGGGCCGCTCCATTTCAGCCTCCTCCTCAGCTGCGGACCCGTCAGCTGATCTGAGAGGGAACAACGTTATGTGAGCCACGCTCACTTAGACATGAACAACACATCATCCTGTAATCTTTGAACACGACTCTAAAGTGATGCTACTTTTTATGCGAATTTAGTAGCACTCTCCGTGTGTCAAACAATCCATAATCCTCCAGCTTCATGATAAATCATCCGTCCTCCTTCCACATCAGCCAGCCAGGTCGAAGTGGTACAGCACTCACCCGCCCGGTGACGGCTGGTACTCCTGCATGTCCACGTGCACACTGGCCTCGGGGCTGGACGGCTGCTCGGGCACGGTCGGCAACACCAGGCCGCGCAGGGTCAGCTCCGGCTCCTGTTCCTGCTCCTGCTCTGTCCAGCCGGCTCCTGCCACCCACTCCTGGACCCGGCGCCTCTGTACCTGAGCCGTGTTCTCCCGGCCGCCACTGCCTGTTACTTCAGAGACCCGTCCGGCCGCCGCGGCTCTCTCCGCTGCAGGTGGCGGTGTCGGCCGAGGGATAGGAGGATCGGTGCAGACATCCCGGCGCGGCATTAGACTGAAGCTGGTGTTGACCGCCGCCGCCACTGTGACCGGCCGCGGCGCCATCTCACGCTCCGTCTGCGTCTGAGCCTCGCGCAGCATCACGCGCCGGGCCGCCGGCGCCACCTCCGCCGTCGGCTCGCGACTCAGAAGCTGGCGCACCTGGGCGCGCAGCTGCGCCAGCTGGCGGCCGTTATCGGCTACAAGACGGAGCACGGCGCGCAGCTCAGCACCGCAGCAGGCCGGCTCTGGCGGCAGGGAGGCCGCCGAGCCGCCACCGCTGGCGACGGGCGAGCCGGCAGACCGCGGCGGGACGGCGGCCACCGGCTCCACGGGGGGCGTCCTACGTGCCACTGCTGCTGCTGTCGCTGGCCTCGGCACCTCCCGCCCATCGTCATAGCTAATGCTGACGTCCGTGAATGCCCCGCCGACTTGTCGTGTCAGCGGGCTGAGCCGCGGCGGGGCGGAGGACGCAGGACTGGGCCGCGGCGGGGCAGAGGACGCAGGACTGGGACGAGGCGGGGCAGAGGACGCAGGACTGGGACGAGGCGGGGCAGAGGACGCAGGACTGGGCCGCGGCGGGGCAGAGGACGCAGGACTGGGCCGCGGCGGGGCAGAGAACGCAGGACTGGGACGAGGCGGGGCAGAGAACGCTGGACTGGGACGAGGCGGGGCGGAGGACACCTGCACGGGTCGTGGCGGCGGTGTACGGTAGTGAGGAGGCTGCGGTGGCAGGGAGGGGTCACTGATGCGGCCTGGTACGGAGCGGCTGCGATGGAGCAGGTTCTGCTGCTGCTGGCGATCGGACGGGAGCAGTGGCAGCACCAGGCTACGCTCGTCCGGGTTAAAGACGAGAGAGACGTCCGGCACCTCGCGACGAAAATCACCAACCTGAAATCCACCAATGACGGTCACCAACATCTGGAGATTGGCCTGGGCCTGGGCATGCAAAGCATAACACATTTTGAGACAATGGATGTGATGAGTGAATCATATAATGGGTCATAAATTGTCATGGAATCACCCGCTGGATGGTGGCAGTCGCCAGTCTTATAATATGAAAGCATGATACAAGGAAGCCTTACTTACATCAGGCTGCTGATAAGGTTGAGGTGGTTGCCTCATTCCAGATATATCTGGATTACCATTCAACATCCCTGAGGAAACAAGACATCATAAATTTAGACAATACTAGGCAAACATTTTGACAAAACCTTCCACACTCTTATCTCAAACCCATACACCTTGTCAATGTTGCTATATGTTGAGTAATACTTATGGGACATTTTATTAATTGTTCTCAAACAGGTAAAGTTGTCATATAAGTCCTAATATTAAATCAAGATAGATACCCCATTTAGGTCACACATTTACTGCCACACATTGACATTTGAACTGAAACAAACCATCTACAAAACTTTATAACAAATACAAGGAGTTCCTACTTCCTAGTCCCTAGAAGCAGTGATGATGTGATCATCAATATCAATTGATGATGGGAAGAATAATTATATGAGATATAATTATTCCTTGCATGAGTATAAGCCCCTATACGCCCATTCAGTAGCATATACCTTGTTCAGTTTCCCTAACCATGTCCATAATCACAAAGCCGGATTCCTCAGTATGAAATTACACAGAAACACACAGAATGATGATCTATATGCTTGAAAATCCAAAGTTGATATTTTAAATTCAGCCATAAGAACATGAACCAAAAGGTAAAATTCAATCTTCCCTCATATTCAAACATCAGAGATTTCATGCTATCAATGTGACAATATTGACTAACTAAGGCACTGGTAAACTATCTGTGCTTTAGTGTATTGGTATCATCTACATTCTGATAGCATGGAAAGTCTGATGTTTTGGCATGACCAGGTTTACATTTGTAGACCCCACCCACAAACCTAGACAGCAGAACATAACAATAATAATGAATAGATAAGCATGTTTAAATAGGTTGAAATGTCAGGTAGGTAAGGGAGCAGATTAAGGCTGGGCATTCTACTTTTACAGCAGTAAGAGCAAGGTCCGTCTCACGTCTGAATCAAATCGTCGTTGCAAAATCACAGCGTCAGTCTCCTAATACAATTAACATCGCAATTAAAATATGAATGGTAATAATGCCTCGGAGGGAAAATATTAGAACAAGTACAATTATTATAAGGCAATGCTGACCTTTAAAAAACGACCTAATATTCCACAGTAGATCAAATCAAGATACAATTATACTCCAACACGACTGTGAAACAAGCGCACTTGCGAAAACCTATTCTATGACCGTGCGAAAACCCAAAACAAATGGAGCGCGCTTTTATACACCACAAATGAAAGAAGTGCGTCAGACAGGCCAGAAATTTGTGACATACGAAGGCCTCGAAAATTATATGGTAGCAAAAGCGTGAACATTACACTACTGCCTAGTGACGTAGGAATGCAGCTCGCCTCGTGCCTAAGATATTTCAAACAACATTGTGCTGTTTTTGCAAGTAAATTCGGAGTCTTCCAACTAAAGAATCCAATGGATGATCAAAATTATGCTTGGCATGGATGGAGCTGCGAGTACACCAACATAAGACAGCTGAGTTCTTTCCTTGCTCTTTGTCACCGTCCCGGATGGTGCTATTTTGAAAGCGAATCATTGATTCTGATTTTGTACGAAATTGTGTGTTCAGAAGTATCAGTACCTATACCAGAGTGGCGTTTTAGGAAGCGCCACTCGATCGAAAGAAATGCGACAATTTTAACAAATATAGCTGCCAAATATCTGGTAGATTATTCTAACTATTCTAAAATTCTGATTTTCCTCTAGATTCTTGTCTAGCTTCCAGTATAGTTGGTAGATAATATCACCCGGCATTACACAGCCCTTTGTCAGACCCAGGGCACTATAACACTCAAGGCCACTCCCACTGTATCTAGGGCAGGATTTAGAGCCATTTAGAGAAGGCCTTGACTCCCCCACTCTCCTCCTACTGAGAGCTGAGACCGCGCTTGTCAGTTTTTTTTTGTGTGGAAAATTGGGACAGTAGCAGTGGTAAGTAGCTGGCATGTTATTGTGAATAGTTTATTTGTTTACTGCAGCGTTCGTTGGTTAATTTTGGTTCACTCATTAGGTCATGTAGATGTAATTCCATATTCACTCCGATCTTCGTGTGTCAGATTGGAATTAGGGTGGAATCAAACATATATTATTCTCTGAAATGCTTGTTTCCTGAGAATATCGATAGAGGGCTACATGTGTGAAATTAAACATTTCCTCAGATGTTGCCATTAAAGGGAATAGTTCACCTTTAAAATGGGGTTTTGGACTGAGATAGCAGATTTGTAGAGCAGATCTAAAAATGAGTTATGGTGAAAGAATTACCTCCCTATGTTAAGTAATTTTGACAGGACTATTGGGCCCGGTTTCATGTCTGCTTTTCCGGGCCATGATCAGGACATCAACGCTCACCGCCGGAGGCAGGACACTGGCACATAGTCTCTGATTACAACGCCTTGTTAATATCCGCTCAGCCACCCAAGTGGTGTGGCAGCCCCTTGTCAGAGACTGTACTTGGCATCAGGCGGAGCCAGAACGCCAGCTGCTGTGGTACAATTTCTTGTGAAATGCAAAGAGAAACTTACTTCTTTCTCCACATATATCCATCAGTTGTCCAAACGAAAGTCATATTTGTAGTTATGAGCTCAAGATGCACTGTATGGTTGAATTTCAAGACAACTTTCAAGGTGACCTATTGCCTGTAATGCTCTTGTCAGCTGTATCACAATGAGCATTCCATAATGTTGCCACTCCAATCTCCATTCATACTTGACTTAATTTGTTCATAATTTCAAAGGCCATGGCCAAGGCTGTATATGCCATCAGCCATGGCCTCAGGCTTGTTAAGGGCGCTGCAGCTACCACAGCTCACACAGCCTAAAAGGCAGAGCTTAAACGTCAGCCAATCACCAAAGAGCAGGCCCTATTTGCTGTGGCTTTTGCTGTCACTTGGGAGGAGCCACAAAACAACTTTGAATGACCAGTGTTGTACCCAGAATTCACTCCAGGAGCAGCAATTTTTGCTAAGGGGGGGGGGGGGGGGATGGGATGACAGGTAGGGGGGGGGGGGGGACAGGCAGGGCGGGGCAGGTATAAGGTACCCCACCAAAAAAACTCACTGGATTTGGCCCACTATTTTTAGAAGGGCATATTTTCAACAACAAAAATTATAAAGAAGAAAAATCATTCATTTTTTTTTTACCAAAGGGGGCATGTACCGACCTTCAGGAAGGGGAGGGGCAATTGTCCTGTTTGCCCCCCTTGGGTACGCCTATGAGCAGCCTTGGAATTTGGGCCATTTTCTGGACTTTTTGGGTCCAAAGAATTTTGCTCTCTTCATATTTGTTCAGGAAATTTGCTCCTTTTCGCCTGATCTTACCGACATTTTAGTTAAAATATAATTCAATTTTCCTCACAAGGATTTAATACCTATTACAAATCAGGATTTTTTTACTTTTCAAGTAAAATAATTAAAACAAAAATGAAAATCTTAACTTGCCTGACAATACAATTTTACTCTCCACCTATGGATTTTTACTCTCCGGAACCAGGTCATGAAATGAAAAATCCAACACTGCCTATGAGTTATGACTTTGACATAGGGTAAAGGTCTAATTTTTGGACATATCTTAACCTCAGACTTTTCATGCTTTCAGAGTGTAGATGAGTGAGACAGTAGCGTACCCACTACCCAGGATTCACTCCAGGAGGGGGCAATTTTTTCTCAGGGGGCATAAAGGACCCCTACCAAAAAAAACTCAATGGATTTGGCCCACTATATTTTTAAAAGAACATTTTCACCATTTTTTGCTAAAAAATCAAAAATCTTTTTTTTTTCGACCAAAGGGGGCACATACAGACCTCCGGGGGGGGGGGGGGACAATGACCCCATTTGCCACCCCCCCCCTTTGTGTACGCCTATGGAGTGAGACAATACAGACACACTGTGCTTTATTGAATCCATATTGTTTATATTCTAATGGCATGAAAAGTCAGGTTCAGGAAAAGGTTAGGACGTGTCTGGGTTACAGGCACGACAGTTTACCTAAATGGTGCACATCTGACAAAATCACTGTTCACTGGAAGTAAAAGGTAATATTCTCAGCTATTTTTTGGCTTGCACACTTGGCAACCTGTACCACAGAGTGGCTTATTTCAATGTCAATGTTACTATTCTATACTTTTTTATATTTGTATTTATACATGCCAACACATCCACTCTTTCGTACATTGCATGATGTTATAAAACGATGCACTAGTGGCTATTCCGTGCCCGTCGAGATGTTATATGAGATGATCAGGTGATGTAGGAAAAGGATGGCGCAGTGCGGCGCGTCGGCAATATACCTGTTGAGTATTAATGTTATTATTCTCTGTTTGAGTGTAGGACAATTCTGTCTGAATTTATTATCCTTGTGCTATTGTAGGAGTCCATATAGAAGGGTAAATAATATATATATATATATATATATATATATATATATATATATATATATATACATATACATATACATATACATATGCATATGCATATGCATATGCATATGCATATGCATATGCATATGCATATACATATACATATACATATACATACACATACACATACACATACACATACACATACACATACACATACACATACACATACACATACACATACACATACACATACACATACACATACACATACACATACACATACACATACACATACACATACACATACACATACACATACACATACACATACACATACACATACACATACACATACACATATACATACACATACACATACACATACACATACACATACACATACACATACACATACACATACACATACACATACACATACACATACACATACACATACACATACACATACACATACACATACACATACACATACACATACACATACACATACACATACACATACACATACACATACACATACACATACACATACACATACACATACACATACACATACACATACACATACACATACACATACACATACACATACACATACACATACACATACACATACACATACACATACACATACACATACACATACACATACACATACACATACACATACACATACACATACACATACACATACACATACACATACACATACACATACACATACACATACACATACACATACACATACACATACACATACACATACACATACACATACACATACACATACACATACACATACACATACACATACACATACACATACACATATATATATATATATATATATATATATATATATATATATATATATATATATATATATATATATATATATATATATATATATATATATATATATATATATATATATATATATATATATATATATATATATATATATATATATATATATATATATATATATATATATATATATATATATATATATATATATATATATATATATATATATATATATATATATATATATATATATATATATATATATATATATATATATATATATATATATATATTCTCCCTGGTAATATTCAGCTTACATGCTTTGCATCCTCTACTCTACCCCCCAGTGTCAGAAAAATGGTTCCACGAAAGAAGTTCGCGGAACAAATTTTGTCGCCAGCGGCGGAACAAATTTGTGAATGCGCATATCAGTAATTTATGCGTAGTTTTTGATACACGTTTCTACACAACCTATTTTCATATATGCCAATATTTGCATATATTATGATGTGGAAAGTTGATGAATCGTCAGTCGTATTTCCTGTGCAGATATGGGCTTGGCGTCAGTCGGGAACCGAGACTCCCGGACGTATGTTAAAAAGGTACCTTGTATCGTTGCGTATGCGTATATGGGAAACCGGGCTCAAGGTTTCCCAGGGTTATCCATGACCGGATGACGATGTTGTTGGTGGCGGGGTTGTCACCTGAATGCACAAACACTTTTTTTGGGAGGTTTTAAAAGGTTTTAGTTTAATTTTGAGAAAATACCAGTTTTCCTTTCTTAAATGACTGCAGAATTTTCGGATGTTGGGAATTTGAAGGTTCCGACTTACGATAATTTTTGACAATTTGTGTCGCATCACTTCACATTCCGGTCATTGTTCGGAAAGTCAAGGCGCAGGCCATTTTTTATGCTCGTCAGCCATTTGCACCCGCATACTAAACAAAAATGAATTCATTGCAGACAAAGTTTTCACAGAACAAAACTTCCAAGTTAAGATAAATGGAGAAATGGGCCATTTTTCTGACACTGCTACCCCTGGTGGTCATACCATAGCAATGATTTGCTCTCTCTCTCTCTCTCTCTCTCTCTCTCTCTCTCTCTCTCTCTCTCTCTCTCTCTCTCTCTCTCTCTCTCTCTCTCTCTCTCTCTCTCTCTCTCTCTCTCTCTCTCTCTCTCTCTCTCTCTCTCTCTCTCTCTCTCTCTCTCTCTCTCTCTCTCTCTCTCTCTCTCTCTCTCTCTCTCTCTCTCTCTCTCTCTCTCTCTCTCTCTCTCTCTCTCTCTCTCTCTCTATCTCTATCTCTATCTCTATCTCTATCTCTATCTCTATCTCTATCTCTATCTCTATCTCTATCTCTATCTCTATCTCTATCTCTATCTCTATCTCTATCTCTATCTCTATCTCTATCTCTATCTCTATCTCTATCTCTATCTCTATCTCTATCTCTATCTCTATCTCTATCTCTATCTCTATCTCTATCTCTATCTCTATCTCTATCTCTATCTCTATCTCTATCTCTATCTCTATCTCTATCTCTATCTCTATCTCTATCTCTATCTCTATCTCTATCTCTATCTCTATCTCTATCTCTATCTCTATCTCTATCTCTATCTCTATCTCTATCTCTATCTCTATCTCTATCTCTATCTCTATCTCTATCTCTATCTCTATCTCTATCTCTATCTCTATCTCTATCTCTATCTCTATCTCTATCTCTATCTCTATCTCTATCTCTATCTCTATCTCTATCTCTATCTCTATCTCTATCTCTATCTCTATCTCTATCTCTATCTCTCTGATATGTGTATAATGCTATCAGGGATATTGGGATACCAAATTTAAATATAACTTGCCAATATTCCCAAAGACACAGTTGTAGGTCATGAAGGCCTCATGCATGCCAACCGTAGTGGCCAGAACATTGTGTCAATGTCATATACCTTGCACATCCAGTCAGCTGCTGGTTGAGGTGTTCATATTCACCAATATATGTTGCTTCACGGCTGTTTGAGGAAGCTGTATGGCTATGCAATTGAAACACATTTGGAGATGCATCAATTTCACAGCCCAGATAAATCAAGGGTTGTTGTTGGTGGTGATCCCTTCAGACTGATCAGGTATCTGTTATAGCCTGATGGCGCAGTAAGGTCCTGGTAGCATCCCTGGCCATCCAGCTGCTTCCCACCTCATCCCCAGGGCTGGTTTGATTGTCCTGATATTTGAAGCCTGACACACAGCCCCATGGTCCTCTTCTTGACTTGTGGCAGGTGTCACCTTCATCCAGAGCCATTTTGTTCTTGGCTAGTAAATTTGCAGTTGATAAGATCCTCATCCAACTCATCACCAGGAATCACTCACCATCTTAGGCATTTGTGTGTGTGTGTGTGTGTGTGTGTGTGTGTGTGTGTGTGTGTGTGTGTGTGTGTGTGTGTGTGTGTGTGTGCTATCAAACTATGCACATAATTATATCTGTGTCCATGCCATTTGTCAGAATAATTTGCAAAGGGTATGTATGTCAAGACCACTCGTCTAGCTATCCACCAGTATGGGCGATTGCTGGTCAGCTGTGGGGTCTGGGTATCTTCTGAACCTTGGCTCAGGTCTGGTCAGCTGTGGGGTCTGGGTATCTTCTGAACCTTGGCTCAGGTCTGGTCAGCTGTGGGGTCTGGGTATCTTCTGAACCTTGGTTCAGGTCTGATGATGTATAGTGCAGCTCTTAGCAGTCCTCCATGATGCGGCAGCACATGATCTTCACCAGGGTGCCATTGTGAGCGACTGCGCCGCGTATGCCGCTCTGGTGCTCTTGGCCACACTGGGTCGGCCAGGCCAGGTTGGCGTTGACGTGCTGCTCCTGGGTCAGCGGCGGCCAGCGGACGGGCCGTTTGAAGCAGGTGTTGTGCACCACCCAGGGATGCTGCAGCACGATGCAGCGCAGCAGCAGCGTCACGCCGTCGTCGAGCATCGTCAGACCCGTCAGCACGTGCCGGTGAGGACACCAGGTCTCCACTGGCTCCGTGGTGTTGGTGCCGGACGTCAGCTGCAGCTCCCGGGTCTGCACACTCCCGCCGAGACGCAGGGCGTTGCCGAATCGCGGACATTTGGCGGCGTCGAGCCAGCCTTCTTCGGTGAAGCTGAAACCCAGGAGAAGGTCGTTGGTGCGGTTCGCGGCGCAGTCGACCGTCAGCGTTCCGTTGATGTCGCCCTGAGTGGCCGGCTCGGTGCGGAATCCTTCGTATTTGAGGAAACAGTCATGGAGGCAGCTGAAGGCGAAGTCGTGGGCGGGCAGGCAGCGACAGCGGTGGTCGTCGCCGCATTCTCCGTTGGTCAGCATGCACTCGTCGGCGCCGTAGCAGAAGCCTCTGACGCCTGTGTAGCGGGGCGCCCCTCGCAGGAAGATGTTTGGGTCCGGGACGCCCGGCGGCTGTGTGGCCTTCTGGCGGCACACCAGACACCTGTACCTCGGCGCGGCGGCGTCGAAGCGCCAGCCCCAAGCTTCTGTGGCGAGGGCGAACAGGCCGCAGCCGAGCCGCGTCAGGCCGCTCCTCCACACCGGGCGGGGTTTGCAGTCAGCCGTGCTGCGCTCCCAGCGGGTCACCTCCCGCAACGCCGTGTGAATGGTGATGGCAGCGGCGACGGAGATCAGAAGCGCAGCCAGCGCCACGGACAGCCGCGCACGGTGCATGGTGACTCGGGACCGTACCTCTGCGTCGGCGGCACCCCTCTGCGTCGGCTGCACCCCTCTGCGTCGGCGGCAACCCCTCTGCGTCGGCTGCACTCCTCTGCGTCAACCCCTCTGCGTCGGCGGCAACCCCTCTGCGTCGGCTGCACCCCTCTGCGTCAACCCCTCTGCGTCGGCTGCAACCCCTCTGCGTCGGCTGCACCCCTCTGCGTCGACTGCAACCCCTCTGCGTCGGCTGCACCCCTCTGCGTCGGCGACACCCCTCTGCGTCTGGGCAGCAGCCTTCTGTTCGGTCCACCCCGGCCGCGGCAGCGCCGGAACCGCAAATGACCAGCCCGCGTGGACGCATGTTATGTATGCTCTGCTATGATTCGTGACGTCACGGGTTAATGCGACGCCACCCCGACACCTATCGCACCTTGACGGCGTTCGGAGGCGACCATTGGCCGACGGATGCGCGATTTGCAGTCGGCTTTCAGCCGGTCAGGCTTCCCGCCCTCGACCCGCTCGCCGTGATTTTCAGACCACGCCGTCGCCGTGACGGTCCGATTGCAGGATGCCGTGTCGGGTGCACGGTTTGAACGGGCCGAGTGTGACCAGCTAATGGCGTACTCTTCAGACTTGGACAGATCATTAGTGGCGGTATGGGCTACGCCGATTGCTTCACGGGTCTTCATCGGAAATGCGTGCTGATCGTGCATGTTATGGGGGTGCAGCGGCGCTGAAATACTGTTGACGTAGTGGACTGTGGGTTGTCAGGGTAGCGTTATGCGCTGTGACGCGGGGCCAAGGGCCGACTAGGATGGAAGAGAGTGATATCCCAGTGGTGAATGGAGTAAGACGGCGGTGCATTACATTGGTTATGGAATGCCTGTCACTGGCCGGCAGTCGCTTAGGGAGACAGCAACCAAACACAATTGCGGGCTTCATGAATTTACGTTCTTGTAATAATTTTAACAACCGGTACCTTCTCGACCAGCAATTTGTAACGGCACGGAACTTGAATAGACGACGCGCCAGCTCGGTGGAAGCTCCCGGATGCTCACGCAGCAGCATCACGCAGCAGCAACGGCGATCTGTCGGGTGGCCAGAGCGGATCCAGCCTGACCATCGGCCGTGAATCGGCCCGCCCGAGGTGTTGAGTTGTTTTTCCCGTTTAGTTACGGACCAAGCACCGTATCCTCCTGGAACAAAGGTGCTAACAACTCTCACCCCGTTCTGAGACTCCGAGATGCATTTGGGGTCGGGTCGAGCTTTTCAGAGGCTCCGCCGAGGACATTGAACCCTGGTCACTACTGGCTTAGGAAGCAAGCATCCTTCTGTCCTACACTGGGTCAGCTTGCCACACAGACGTTGAGTTTGCGCGGCGTTCTTTTCTATGCTGCGCGCCGCATGCCACGGAACAAACAGCGGGAAGACACGATCACTTGTGGGCAAACGTACAGCGGGAAGACACGATCACTTGTGGGCTGACGTACAGTGGGAAGTCACGGTCACTTGTGGGCTGACGTACAGCGGGAAGTCACGATCACTTGTCGTGGGCAAACGTACAGCGGGAAGTCACGGTCACTTGTGGGCAAACGTACAGCGGGAAGACACGATCACTTGTGGGCTGACGTACAGTGGGAAGTCACGGTCACTTGTGGGCTGACGTACAGCGGGAAGTCACGATCACTTGTGGGCAAACGTACAGCGGGAAGGCACGGTCACTTGTGGGCAAGCGTACAGCGGGAAGTCACGATCACTTGTGGGCTGACGTACAGCGGGAAGTCACGATCACTTGTGGGCAAACGTACAGCGGGAAGTCACGGTCACTTGTCGTGGGCAAACGTACAGCGGGAAGGCACGGTCACTTGTGGGCAAGCGTACAGCGGGAAGTCACGATCACTTGTGGGCTGACGTACCCAATTGTCTCACAGAGTGCTGAAGTTTCACTTTCCTTCACTTTTGTTTGTTGTCTTTCAGGATTTCAGATTGTGTAGAAGATGTCTCACCAAACGGGAATTATAGCTAATGAAGAATTGATAACGTTTTTCGGCAACTGCCGAAATGGAAGTGTTCGAGCAGTCAAGATTTCTATAGAAGGCGGTGAGTGCAGTATCACATACCACTTGTAACAGTTCACAGGGGCAGTTCCAGCAACTCTCAACCCATTAGCATGAAGACGGTGAGTGCAGTATTACATACCACTTGTAACAGTTCACAGGGGAAGTTCCAGCAACTCTCAACCCATTAGCATGAAGACGGTGAGTGCAGTATCCCATATCACTTGTAACAGTTCACAGGGGCAGCTCCAGCAACTCTCAACCCATTAGCATGAAGACGGTGAGTGCAGTATCAGATACCTCTTGTAACAGTTCACAGGGGCAGTTCCAGCAACTCTCAACCCATTAGCATGAAGACGGTGAGTGCAGTATCACATCCCACTTGTAACAGTTCACAGGGGCAGTTCCAGCAACTCTCAACCCATTATCATGAAGACGGTGAGTGCAGTATCCCATACCACTTGTAACAGTTCACAGGGGCAGTTCCAGCAACTCTCAACCCATTAGCATGGCCTATCACAATCCTCATTTATGCCCTTGTCATTTCCAGTATTTACCGAAATACTTTAACTATGGGGGAGCAAGGCGAAACCGTGTATGCCATCTGACACTATGGTAGGGCATGGTACAACCCTTCACTTCACTCGAGGAATACAACATGCTTCTGTGCGGACGCTGTCATAATTTGAAGATGCTATGTCTGAGTAAGTTCTTTTTTTGTTTATGCAACAGTTGTTTTTCATCTAATCGTACTTTGTTGAGCTATTTGCATTGTTATACTAGCATATAGATGGCGCTTCTAACAATATTTTCCAGAACAATTGAGTCTGCACACCCATGTCCCGGCGGATTCGACCTGGGAGAAAGACTGGGACAGCGTGGTTCCTGACCTTGTCGATGACAAACAGCCAACCTACGTGCTATACAGGTTCGCATAAAATATGATAAGTAATAAGTAATATGTATCATATCATCCACATTTATCTGATATACATGCGGATGCAATCAGGCTCCTAGGATTGCTTTCTGGAGCTGGGGTGCGGAGTGGAAAATTCTGGCTAAAAATAAGCATAAATAAACATATGTCCTCAACTTTATCAATACCCAATTACTCGCTCACCAAAATTCGTTATTACCTATGTCAATTATTATCTGTCTTTCCCTCTACAGGCTGTTTCCATACCCATTACATCCATAAATCAGTATCAGGGCTCCAATTATCCAATACATTTAAAAATAAGGAGTGGAAAATTCCCAGTAAAACTGGGGGAAAAGAGTGGAACAATAGCATCCTTAGGGTATCGTTTTCCACCCAAATTTCCCAATCCTAGACACTGGATGAAGTGGTAAAGTGTGTATTATTACCTTCATTTTGTATATGTCCAGAGAATATTCTGCTGATACTAAAACACGTATGTACTGCAAGCATGCTCAGAACTGGTATTTTTGTTGGGGCGAGCAATTTGTGTATAATATTGTCTGTTCTATGATGCACTTCACCGGAGCAATATCGATTTTTGTTTTGCGTGGTTGACATGAAAGCTTTTGCCATTCCAGAGTGGATTCTAAAAACGCGATGGGCTACGAATGGGTCATGATCACCTGGTCGCCAGACGATTCTCCAGTGAGGCAGAAAATGCTGTATGCATCCACAAAAGCAACACTCAAGAAGGAGTTCGGAGGAGCTCAAATCAAGGATGAGGTCTTTGGCACTGTCAAGGTAGTCAGGCTTTTTGTACGATTCAAGTTAATATAAGTTCATAAATAATTAGTGTAAGTCATATTGTGTGCTCCTGCCTCCTTTACAACGCAGCGTATTCTTTCGAAGGTCCTTGCGACAGATCTAACTTCGGGTTTCGCGACATCAATTCGTTACAACAAATGATTCACGATTTATTTGTATTTCGATAGTTGATGGTTCCTCTGTGCTGCCATCCCGCCTGCTTGTATGACTGTTGGGTGGCATGACCTGAAGAACGTCAGGACGTTGATCCTGGGTCGGCTGGTGACAGATCAGCTGACGCCGTTTCCAGGGTGACGTGACGTTCGCCGGCTACCAGCGTCACCTGAGGGTCAAGACGGCGCCCGCCCCCCGCACCATGGCCGAGGAGGAGAAGGACGAGATACGCAAAGCAGAGGTAAGGCGGTGGTTTTAGACTGAGGACCGAGGAGGCAGCTGCACCTCGGATAGCCCCTGAGGCTCTTTGCTCCACTATTATTTTATATCTTGATATGTTTTTCGTTTGTACCAGTCGTCGCGCCCTTAAACTCCAACAAACAATTTATATTTTGGACTGTAGACTGCCACCTTTGACATCTTTAATCATGATGATCCATACCCTCAAAACACCGTACTGCACAGCGTACGTCTGCAGTTAACAGGCGGGACCTTCGTTAACCGTCTGCCCTCCGTGTGGCCAGGTGGGAGTGGACGTGGCGGTGGACACTAAGCAGCAGACTATGGGCAGTGTGGCGTTCCCCATCAGTCAAGACGCACTCAGCGAGATCAGCAGCCTGTCAGAGGGACGGATCAACTATGTACAGCTCAGCATAGGTAATGTAGGCGCCTAACTAAACCACGGTATCGGATGTCTGTGGCCATGGTGAGGTAGCTCAGACATCGGTAACAGTTGATGTGCATTGTGGCCGGGGTAGTGCTGCGTGTTAATTAATGCGGACTGTAATTACTTTTGACAATGCGACGGACCCCGTGCGGTGGTCGATAAGTTGGCTTTAGTATCCTTGCATCTCAGCGAACTAGTGTTGTTATGTGGTTGGCAAAAATTGAACCACAACTGCATGCTATTAGGCATACAGAATCGAAAAGTACATGTCTATTCTACATTCCCCCCCCCCCAAACAAAAAACAACAACAATATTTAGAAATCCTACTTGGGAAAATTTAGACCTAAATTACCAAACCGTCAAGGGCGCCGCCACCTTACGAAAGTTGGGGAGACGGAGGCATTTTAAAGTGGATTATTTCCATCCAACGGCTATAGGCGCAATGTTTAAAAATCCGAAAATGTTTGGGGACGCGTCCCCCCCCCCCCCCTGCTTCCGACGGCCATGCTATCAGTGGAAATGACGTATATTAAAGGGAGTGTGCCTACTGTTTTGGAATGTCAAAAATATTTTTCATACGGTAAGTAGCTGTTGGTTTGATTGTTGTATATGATGAAATTCACATCTGGAATTTAGTTTAGTTGAATTTTCACTGATATTGTTTTTTGTTTATTTTTGTTTCGATATCTATAAAACGATCGCCACTATGGTGATGTTATGTAAAACGGCACACATAAGACAATACAATTACGGTCACATCATGCAAGATAGAAAGACGAGTTTTGCACAGCACGTTCTTGCCACTGTGAACTTTATTATGTGCAAGTTTCGTAGCTCTAAATTGATATCTTCTTCAAAAAATGGCCATCGGCCATCATCGAAATGGCCAGCATCGGAAAACATGATGGCCGTCCAGTTTCTGTTCGGCTGCTGCTATCAGCGTGCACGAGCTGTTTTGTTGAATTGCTATTGGCCGGCGCTAACAATATGCTAGCAGCTTAATCGATAGTTGCAGTGCTTCTAGTAGCGGAAGCCCTCTGGAGTCTACCCGATAACTTTTTGCTCCCAAGCAAATTCCTGGAGTCTTTGAATATCTCAGCAACTAGGGTGAATATGGAGAAATGAAGTATTGGTTCAATTCAGAAAATTGTGTTCTATAGACCAGTGTCAATAACCCCAACTAAGCGATGTGAGTAGGCACACTCCCTTTAATAAGGATGCCAATTACATGCAAATGCCAAATGCCGGGGCACTCAGCAACCTCACATTACTCTTGGGCGTCATGCTCGGACTGGCCGCAGACCTGGACAAGGAGACGATTAACCTGGCGGCCTCGGACAGCACCCCTGTGGCGGCACTGGCCGGCCACGTGCCCACCGACCACGCACGCTACCACCTGTACGTGTACAGCCACCCGTACGAGGGAGACGTGTTCCACAGTCTCGGTGAGTAACGGTGGCTTGGCTCTTGGTGGCTGGTAGCCGAACACCGCGTAGGCCGTAGGGTCGGACCGGCTGAACTGACAGGTCTGACAGCTAGCTAACTGTATTTTGACTGTATTTTGACGTCTGCTCGGATCGCTGCTCAGCTCTAGCTTGGAATTGTACGATGTTATACTGTGTCTCACTCAGCTGAATGTTGAATTGTTTGCAATCATTTACTGGCATTTTCCCGTTAATTTGTTCTGTCATTTTTTAAGTTGACTGTCGATTCGCCTTGTGTCAGCCAGTATCGTGTGTGTGTGTGTGTGTGTGTGTGTGTTCATGTATATGTGCTGGTCTGTGACTCTGTTTTTACCTACATTCCGCAGTCTTCATCTACTCGATGCCCGGCTACAGCTGCTCCATCCGCGAGCGTATGCTGTACTCCAGCTGCAAATCGTCTGTGATCGACGTTATCGAGAACCAGTGTCTGCTCAACATCACCAAAAAGGTGGGCCTCGTCACCTCCAGCTGTACGGAGGAGTACAGAGAAATGCTCTCACCTGGGGTGCAGCGAAGGCTGCGAGAGACAGGGGAGAGGGAGTTTTTGGCGGTACTTGGCGTGGCTTCGTCACCATATTGATGATGCCTTCTTGTTTAAAGGGATACTGCCACCTCTGGAGGATTTCTAAAAAGCAACTTAAATGAATGGTGGGGATCAACAATCGTGTATGCTCAAGCTCAAACTTGCTCCTGCAGCACCTAAAGCAGGGTATCGGCAATTTGTGTATTTCTGACTCCAAAACGTTGGTCCCAGCTGTGCTCAGTACTAGATTCATGATGGCCACTCTCATCCAGTTTGGCTGTGAAATTCGCGCCCGCCCAAAGCCGAAGCGTCCGAATTCACCGAGACTTGACCTTCGAAAGTCTATCTGTGTTATAAGGTATTGGTCACAAATCTTCTACGGCCTCAAAGTCGAGGCATAACCATTCTTGCTGTTTTATTATGAACGAGGCTATGGTTGTTGAAAATATAATTAACTGTATACGGATTTTTATTTTAAAGTGCACTGACGGAATGGTGATGTTGAGTTTGCAACATTCAAAAGCAAATCATAGTCCGCAAAGAAGTGATTCTAAATAGTGATGAGGCGACTCCAATTTTACGAATGTGTGCCAATCATGAGTGGTGCAAATGTTTTTTTTTTTAAATCTAATGGGGGGGAAGAGTTTCGGGAACCAAATTTTGCAGGTGAAATCAGACACGCTTAATCTACCGATACACACCAACAATTCCATATTGGCCTGCGAGGTGGCAATATCTCTTTAAATGCAAGCAAAGAACGTGTTGGCATACATAAACGCTTGCATTACTTCTTTAAATGAGCGCCACATAACCGTCCAGTTACGGCGCCATTGAACCCTAATCAGCATCTATTTCTAATTCACAGATCATCGTGCGTCGTAAATCCGATGACATTGCGGAATGATCGGGCTTGGGGTGGACTTCGCATTTAATTTACTTCTATAAACCAGCTCACTGCTAAACGGTCGCGCATGATGTGCTATAGCTAAGCAGACATGGGGATTGAAGAACTATAGAGGCGGTGAGGTGAACGCACACTTATGTGAGCGTTGGCTTATCATCGTACCAATCGTGCTGTATATGTATCGGAGTGTATCGAGGTCTGCGACCTGGCGACTGACTCTGTGTCTTATGCCCATCAGATCGAGATCGACGACCCTGCCGAGCTCACCGAGCAGTTCCTTCTGGACGAGATCCACCCCAAGAAGATGCTGCACCGGCCCAAGTTCGCCAAGCCCAAGGGTCCGGCGAGCCGCGGCGCCAAGCGACTCACCAAACCGACCCAAGACTCGTAGCCTAGGGTCGTAGACACCCGGTCGCGGCCAGTCGCTCTGTCTTTGGCCGCGGTCAGTCGCTCTGTCTTTTCTGTCCGCCGGCGGACAGTGACAAGTCGCAGGACGCGGACACTCCGCTGGGTGATCGTTGACAGCGGAATGTTTTAGTATCACAATGACTGTGCCGTGATCCGCCGGTGCGTGACGACGCGCTGGTGTCGCGGATGGCGTGACAGTTCGCTGGTGTCGCGGACGGCGTGACATGCCAATCAGTCTCCGTCCGTGCGAGGAGGGCTGGTAAGTTCGAGCGCGAGACATCGCAAGTCATCCCGAGCTCAAACAATGCCCGGGACTGCTATGACACGAAACTGTGATGCACTGGTGAAATCGGATGCCAAATGCCGTTTCTGTATATTGGACTTCGTAGGTTTTGTATTCTGCATTTGGGAGGTTGTCCTGTGCGATATCTGGCGGCGGTAGAAGCAGTAAGTATTTGGTTGTGATACAGCGGAGAGGTTGCTCAGCAGCGCCTCATAGCCTCCATATATTGCACAGCTGGTGCGTCAAATATTGACTTAAATAAGTCCTTCAACTTTGAAGACAGGGTCCGATGGCTCTAGCACGTTACGTGGCTGATAATATTGTTGCTGTACCTGTCCTCGTATCAAAATGTCCTATGGCATCTCTATATATACCTCCGAAAGGGTGCTTTGTCTCGGTGCGTCGTATTTCTACATTCTAGACCCACCCCTGGGTTCACCAAAGATTCGCTATCTGAAGTTGTGTCAGTGTTAGGAAGTGCGCCCTTGATATTCGCGCTCAGCACGTGACAAAGTCGTTACTGATTCACCGCTTGGATCACCATCCTGTGCAACGTTTGCTATCCAGATGAATCAGATTAGTTAACTATTGCGCTGATTTAAAAGGTTTTACATGGTGGCAAGTTATACATAACCAACGTGTCTAAACTTCTGGCACTGATTTGGACAGTTGTAATGTGCTTGATAATCAGTGGCAGACGTGATTATACCCGGACTGAAATGACTTGCATGCAGTGGGCATTTACTATTTTCCCCTGTGACGCACTTGGTACGCCGATACCAATGGTAACAAGTGGTGAACGACACATCGACTTGTGCGCGACTCGTTTTGTAAAGAGCCTAATATACATGTTAGCTTCTATGCTGTTTTATCGGCATGATTATTTTTCTTACAGTCTGCAATGTAATATTAACACCGTGTTCGATAGTTATGCACTTATTCAATGTCATACCTTTGGCATAAATACAATAAATACAACACTTATATTTACACACGATCAGATGTCACAAAAGATATGCATCGGCCCTCGGGCAAGTACTTATAGAACAAAGCAGAACATTACACAAACCTCCAGAGCCTGCTCATTACCTCCAGAGCATCGCTCATTAGCCAAGAGATGTACATACATCTAGATCTACATCACTGTCAGCGTTTATCAGCACAATCTGGTCGTTTATCGTCAGCTGGATCAGTTGGCAGCACATTTATCAGTCATCCACAAAATATTCAATACGAATGTGACGCTAGTACAATGCATACCATGCCAATGGCTGTGAGGAGTAATGCCATAAATGCAACTATAATGCCACACCATATCACACTGCCTCACAACCAGGTGCCTGTTCCGTAAAGAAGTAACGAATCGAGCGATCAAAAGCAGCATATGGTGTAAAAAAAAGATCAACACTAACTCGACGTTCCGCCTAAGCGACGCTACCTCGCGTTCGACGTCAGGACTGGCTGCTCGCAACCAAGCAACGTAAACCTAACCAGCCGCAGATGCATAGGCGACGTCAGGACTGGCTGCTCGCAACCAAGCAACGTAAACCTAACCAGCCGCAGATGCATAGGCGACGTCAGGACTGGCTGCTCGCAACCAAGCAACGTAAACCTAACCAGCCGCAGATGCATAGGCGACGTCAGGACTGGCTGCTCGCAACCAAGCAACGTAAACCTAACCAGCCGCAGACGCATAGGCATTAGGCACCCATCCCTGCTTCAAGGCAAATTCCTTATAGAATTACACACAGCAGTCAGCACCCGATCACTAACCACTGTCCGAGACGTCGACCACGCACAGCATGGCACACATCACTGGAACCATGGAACAATTCAACCGACAGAAAGGCACCTTACAAGCGTGACTGACCAAACAGTGCAGTACAGAGGGATAGGGCAATGTATCAACTCGGAACAAATCCATGGAACGTTACACAATGTGTTTGCAATCTGCACAGATGAACACTGAGGTAGCCTCTTCCGCTCAGTCGAAGCTAGGAATGTCGTCAAAGGAGAATCCATCGTAACCGAAGTAGGCCATGTAAGCTACACGCACGTGGTAGGCGCCCGGCATAAACATGATGAGACCGAGCACGATCAGAGGCCACGTGCGGTCAGCGTACTGTCCAAACAAAGACACGGCATGTCAACACCAACAGCGTACTGTCCAAACAAAGACACGGCATGTCAACACCAGCAGCATACTGTCCAAACAAAGACACAGCATGTCAACACCAGCAGCATACTGTCCAAACAAACACACAACATGTCAACACCAGCAGCATACTGTCCAAACAAACACACGGCATGTCACCACCAGCAGCGTACTGTCCAAACAAAGACACAGTATGTCAACACCAACAGCGTACTGTCCAAACAAAGACACGGCATGTCAACACCAACAGCGTACTGTCCAAACAAAGACACGGCATGTCAACACCAACAGCGTACTGTCCAAACAAAGACACGGCATGTCAACACCAACAGCGTACTGTCCAAACAAACACACAACATGTCAACACCAGCAGCGTACTGTCCAAAAAAACACACGGCATGTCACCACCAGCAGCGTACTGTCCAAACACAGACACAGCATGTCAACACCAACAGCGTACTGTCCAAACAAAGACATGGCATGTCAACACCAGCAGCGTACTGTCCAAACAAAGACACTGTATGTCACCACCAGCAGCGTACTGTCCAAACAAACACACAACATGTCAACACCAGCAGCGTGCTGTCCAAACAAACATGGCATGTCAACGCCAGCAGCGTACTGTCCAAACAAAGACACAGTATGTCAACACCAGCAGCGTACTGTCCAAACAAAGACACGGCATGTCACCACCAGCAGCGTGCTGTCCAAACAAACATGGCATGTCAACGCCAGCAGCGTACTGTCCAAACAAACACACAACATGTCAACACCAGCAGCGTACTGTCCAAACAAACATGGCATGTCAACACCAGCAGCATACTGTCCAAACAAATACATGGTATGTCAACACCAGCAGCATACTGTCCAAACAAACACACAACATGTCACCACCAGCAGCGTACTGTCCAAACAAAGACACAGTATGTCAACACCAGCAGCATACTGTCCAAACAAAGACACTGTATGTCACCACCAGCAGCGCACTGTCCAAACAAACATGGCATGTCAACGCCAGCAGCGTACTGTCCAAACAAAGACACAGCATGTCAACACCAGCAGCGCACTGTCCAAACAAAGATACAGCATGTCAACACCAGCAGCGCACTGTCCAAATAAAGACATGGCATGTCAACACCAGCAGCGTACTGTCCAAACAAAGACACAGCATGTCACCGCCAGCAGCGTACTGTCCAAACAAAGACCCGGTATGTCAACACCAACAGCGTACTGTCCAAACAAAGACACGGTATGTCAACACCAGCAGCGTACTGTCCAAACAAAGACACAGCATGTCAACACCAACAGCGTACTGTCCAAACAAAGACACGGCATGTCACCACCAGCAGCGTACTGTCCAAACAAAGACACGGCATGTCAACACCAGCAGCGTACTGTCCAAACAAAGACACGGCAAGTCAACACCAACAGCGTACTGTCCAAACAAAGACACAGCATGTCAACACCAGCAGCGTACTGTCCAAACAAACATGGCATGTCAACGCCAGCAGCATACTGTCCAAACAAATACACGGTATGTCAACACCAGCAGCGTACTGTCCAAACAAAGACACGGTATGTCAACACCAGCAGCGTACTGTCCAAACAAAGACATGGTATGTCAACACCAGCAGCGTACTGTCCAAACAAACATGGCATGTCAACACCAGCAGCATACTGTCCAAACAAATACACGGTATGTCAACACCAGCAGCGTACTGTCCAAACAAAGACACGGTATGTCAACACCAGCAGCGTACTGTCCAAACAAAGACACAGCATGTCACCACCAGCAGCGTACTGTCCAAACAAAGACACAGTATGTCAACACCAGCAGCGTACTGTCCAAACAAAGACACGGCATGTCAACACCAGCAGCATACTGTCCAAACAAAGACACAGCATGTCAACACCAGCAGCATACTGTCCAAACAAACACACAACATGTCAACACCAGCAGCATACTGTCCAAACAAACACACGGCATGTCACCACCAGCAGCGTACTGTCCAAACAAAGACACAGTATGTCAACACCAGCAGCGTACTGTCCAAACAAAGACGGCATGTCAACACCAACAGCGTACTGTCCAAACAAAGACACGGCATGTCACCACCAGCAGCGTACTGTCCAAACAAAGACACGGCATGTCAACACCAGCAGCGTACTGTCCAAACAAACATGGCATGTCAACGCCAGCAGCATACTGTCCAAACAAATACACGGTATGTCAACACCAGCAGCGTACTGTCCAAACAAAGACACGGTATGTCAACACCAGCAGCGTACTGTCCAAACAAAGACATGGTATGTCAACACCAGCAGCGTACTGTCCAAACAAAGACACGACATGTCAACACCAGCAGCGTACTGTCCAAACAAAGACACGGCATGTCACCACCAGCAGCGTACTGTCCAAACAAAGACACAGTATGTCACCACCAGCAGCGTACTGTCCAAACAAAGACACAGCATGTCAACACCAACAGCGTACTGTCCAAACAAAGACATGGCATGTCAACACCAGCAGCGTACTGTCCAAACAAAGACACTGTATGTCACCACCAGCAGCGTACTGTCCAAACAAACACACAACATGTCAACACCAGCAGCGTACTGTCCAAACAAAGACACAGTATGTCAACACCAACAGCGTACTGTCCAAACAAACACACAACATGTCACCACCAGCAGCGTACTGTCCAAACAAAGACACGGCATGTCAACACCAACAGCGTACTGTCCAAACAAAGACACGGTATGTCAACACCAGCAGCGTACTGCCCAAACAAAGACCCGGCATGTCAACACCAGCAGGAACCGCTTCTCCGTTGATGCACAGAGAAGACAATTTTCATCTCAGAATCAGATACTGTACTTACCGATACTCGTAAATAGTGAGCTTATCATAGCCGAAGTTATAAGGTCTGTTAAACATTATAGGCTCTTACCAGAACACATCTTAAATGTGCTTTGCAAAAACAACAGGAAATCTAGAAAGAAAATCGCTTGATATGTCACTCCTCAGTTTGAAGGTTTTGAAAGTCGAATGGAACAACGGGTCACCTATCATCATGCCCACCTATCATCATGCCCACCTATATCATGCCCACCTATCATCATGCCCACCTATCATCATGCCTACCTATATCATGCCCACCTATCATCATGCCCAACTATCATCATGCCCACCTATCATCATGCCCACCTATCATCATCACCACCTATCATCATGCCCACCTATCATCATGCCCAGATGTTACGACCTGGTGGTGTGAGTTTACCCTGATGCTGTAACCCCGCGCCGTGCGTCCCGGTATTGTTAACTATTGTAGTGACCAATCGCATATGTGACCTGATGTTGCGACTCACCCGTTCATCGACGAAGAATCCGGACACGAGTAGACTGCCCATGACCATGATGTTGCGACTCACCCGTTCATCGACGAAGAATCCGGACACGAGTAGACTGCCCATGACCATGATGTTGCGACTCACCCGTTCATCGACGTAGAATCCGGACACGAGTAGGCTGCCCATGACCATGATGTTGCGACTCACCCGTTCATCGACGTAGAATCCGGACACGAGTAGGCTGCCCATGACCATGATGTTGCGACTCACCCGTTCATCGACGTAGAATCCGGACACGAGTAGGCTACCCATTACCATGATGTTGCGACTCACCCGTTCATCGACGTAGAATCCGGACACGAGTAGACTGCCCATGACCATGATGTTGCGACTCACCCGTTCATCGACGTAGAATCCGGACACGAGTAGGCTGCCCATGACCATGATGTTGCGACTCACCCGTTCATCGACGTAGAATCCGGACACGAGTAGACTGCCCATGACCATGATGTTGCGACTCACCCGTTCATCGACGTAGAATCCGGACACGAGTAGACTGCCCATGACCATGATGTTGCGACTCACCCGTTCATCGACGTAGAATCCGGACACGAGTAGACTGCCCATGACCATGATGTTGCGACTCACCCGTTCATCGACGTAGAATCCGGACACGAGTAGACTGCCCATGACCATGATGTTGCGACTCACCCGTTCATCGACGTAGAATCCGGACACGAGTAGACTGCCCATGACCATGATGTTGCGACTCACCCGTTCATCGACGTAGAATCCGGACACGAGTAGACTGCCCATGACCATGATGTTGCGACTCACCCGTTCATCGACGTAGAATCCGGACACGAGTAGGCTGCCCAGTGCCCATGACCATGATGTTGCGACTCACCCGTTCATCGACGTAGAATCCGGACACGAGTAGGCTGCCCATGACCATGATGTTGCGACTCACCCGTTCATCGACGTATAATCCGGACACGAGTAGACTGCCCATGACCATGATGTTGCGACTCACCCGTTCATCGACGTAGAATCCGGACACGAGTAGGCTGCCCATGACCATGATGTTGCGACTCACCCGTTCATCGACGTAGAATCCGGACACGAGTAGGCTGCCCATGACCATGATGTTGCGACTCACCCGTTCATCGACGTAGAATCCGGACACGAGTAGGCTACCCATGACCAACAGAGTGGTGCCGATAGCGAACAGGAAGGATGCCAAGAAGATACTCTTCCACGGAATCGGCTTCCTTACAACCTGGTACTGAAAACATAGAGGCATTCAGGTAGATGCACCATATATATTGTCCAAGGGTACAGTGTCCATCTAACTGCACTATAAGTACCTGAATGTGAAATTATAGATTATACTGGAACACATGCGCTGGATCAGAGGCGCATTGTTTAAGTGTTGGTATGAGTTATGACCAAGATGTCAATCAGCCAGCCAAGATAATATACCATCATCGAGTTACAGAAGACAAACTGAGACGTCGACCCACAGGTTTTCAACGAGTCGATGTTCTTCACCATCGTCCAGTGCCATGTTCAGCCACTGACCTGCTCGTCACTGAACTCTCCATCACCGATCTGAGTGAGGCGGTGATACTCGGCAGCCGAGCCGCTGCCTGTTCGACGCCGCATCGCTGCGAAACATCAACGATGTCCGGTGAAAAAATGCAACACAGCTAATTCACCTACTAGTTTGCTTGGATGTAGAGGACACACACAGAAAACATGAACTACTGCATCAAATATAAAAGTTTTCTGGTGTTAACATATTTGCAAACGAGCCTTTTCCACTTGTTTTTTTTTTTTATTTACCTTCTGTTTGCACACCAATGTGTAGTGTGTTCACAATTTTACATAAGACTGACGCCCGAGTGCCTCGTCCGTGCAAGCGCCACTGCGCTCAATGATCCCGCCTGAAGAGCAGTCAGTACCACAAGGTAAAGATGCAGGGAGACGGAACCACTGGATCAGGGGCACCATAACTGGGCCAACTCTGTACAGACTATAAACATAGCCAGCGCAATGACTTGCGAGCTACCGTTATTCGCGCTTGCCCCACTGTGCGACCGAGGGTGGTCAACACCGACCAACGCTGGTAGTGCCCTTCAGTCAGAGGCGGAGAAATAATAACAAAAAACACCCATAGCTCAGTCTCAGTATAGCTCCAATAGCCTAAAGCATTGATGTAGGCTACAGTTGAGATGTGTTAGCCCAATATAGTTGCTGGTAGCTACCTGCAGTTGAGCAGTGTTACTGTCTCTGCAGCATAGTTAAGTGGCATGGCCGTGACTGTGGTTGGGTGGCACCGTTATTAAACACCACAGTTCAGCAGCACAGGCTGACACAGTGACTCTCAGGCTCAGAACTCAGAACTGCTCAGGCTCACAACTGCCAGACTGGGTTAATCAGTTTTGATTTGTACCTAAAAGTGTTTTTTCTTCATTTTGTTTTCCTTTACCTTTGGACCACTGGTATCCCCAAACCATAACACTGCCAACAGAACTTCTCACACTAACAAATGAGAGTATGTTGTTTCTACCCTTCCCTAGAGGGTCAAGGGTGTGAAACCTATAATACCTTTATCTATAATATGTAAGAGTGAAATATTGCAAGATAAAACAAAACAGCCTTGGGCACCCTAAGCTTCCACCCTAATATTCCATCTTTACCAACTTCCTCAAGGGTAAAAAGGTAAAAAAATCACTGAGTTACCCTTTGGGTATTGGATATTGTAAGGATTTTTTAATCTCCACTGCATCCCAAAATGTGAAGATAGCAACACTATGTCAGAAAGAGCACACTATACAAGGCCAGTGTAGAATTATACAATGTTTGCACCTGTGCTTATGTGTGATATGCATAATATGAATGTCCTCATGCTCCATTATGCATGCAAATAAGCATAAATTACAAATACTGCCTGGTATAAACTGGCATTAACTCTGCATTTCATGTGCTTCTAGTTCCTGGCTATATATACTTGTCAGCCTTGTAGGGTTATGCTGGAAAATGCTGTTTATTCTCACTTATGGTGTTCTGATACTATCTGTTTGACCATATCTAACCTGAATGATCTCTTAATCTTTATGAACCTCATCCTAATGGGTGGAGTTTCCTATTCAAATGGTTGTCTTCAATGGCCACTGGTATTGGTAGGGCAGGCGTCACACTCTCGTACACAACACTAGGTAGTATGCCGAGCCTGAACAAGTGGCGGGCAGTGCTGCCAGCTTCATGTCATTGGAGGCCTGTTTACTACTCAATCAGACTTAATGGCTACAAGCTGTAGGTTTCGTCCCGATCAAACTTAATGCCTACAAGCGGTAGGTTTTGTCCCAATCAGAATGAATGGCTACAAGCGGTAGGTTTCATCCCGATCAGATTTAATGGCGGGTTAGGTTAGTTTAGGTACTATAACCTAAACTAACCTAACCCCGCCATTAAGTCTGATCAGGACAAAACCTACCATTTGTAGCCATTAAGTCTGATCGAGTAGTGAACAAGCCTCCAATGACATCATCAAGCAGGCAGCAGCACTGCCTGCCACTTGTTCAGGATCGTCACAATACCAGGCCACTGACCCAGCATTGTATTAAGATTGGGAATGGAAACAATACATAATGGGATATCACCAATTGTGTTCCATGAGTGGAGTTTCCTATTCAAATGGTGGGGAAACTTCCCCACCAACTTTGTGTTTTGCCCCACCAACTTTTGTCAGATTTGAAGGTTTCCTGGGTTGAAATGGCCATTTTCACCTGAATCATTGAAAATATCCAGCCTAAATGACATTGTGCAATGTGCCCCACCAACTTTTTCAGAAAATCTCCACCCATGTTGTGTTCAATCACTTATATGCACTCATCTCGCATCCATGAATCAATATATGGTAGACAGCCGTAACACCAGACATGTCGTAATGCCAATGCCAGACTTTTCATGCTATTGTCAATGTAGACGATACTGACACACTACATCACCAATAGCATTACAAGTTCGCTGTAGGACATGTCCAGGGTTACAATGTAAGCATAGTGTGCAAAAGAAGAATATGACCCACAGTTGTTTACCCTATGTTGCTTGACCTATAGCAATAACAACAATTTTGATTTTAATCATTTGACAATGCACCAGGGCCAAATTGAACAATGACTGAATGGGAATGAATGAATGAGTACCTACATACTAAATGCAAACACAAATGTTAAATGAAATGGACAACTTACCTCAACAATATTAATTTACCTAATTGCTTTACGAGTCTACTTATGATATCGCCTTGCAAATGGAAATATGCGTTTATACGCAGTTTGTTTGTAAAAATATTTTGTCTTTTCCGCGCCATATCTTTCTTTGCTACCATACAAAGTTGTAGGGGATTTTTGCCCCGATATTTCGGAGCATTTCTAGCTTTACTAGAATCCCACGTCACGGACGTTTCCTGTACAAATATATATATATATATATATATATATATATATATATATATATATATATATATATATATATATATATATATATATATATATATATATATATATATATATATATATATATATATATATATATATATATATATATATATATATATATATATATATATATATATATATATATATATATATATATATATATATATATATATATATATATATAGGCTTTTCCTTCCCCTCAACTCATGTCAACTCAACTCGGTTGCTCTCCGCCAATATTTTTTTTCAGCTCTCACTGGGCCACAAGTGACAACGCACGTAGCACACTTTATTCGAGATTATATAAAAACCTAAAGAACGTTGTAAGTTCGTAAAAAAGTGCATACATATACAAATTCGAGTGGAAGCACCGTATCACACACGTGCAATTATAACTCCAGAATACACACTGCCAGCACACAGTGCATACGACATAGCATGGCACACGGGCACCATCATGGCACACGGGCACCATCCAATGTGGAGATCTAACATCTATTGTCGATGTTGAGAGACTGAACACGTATACAAATGTTATCACCCCAGGTTCGATGTCAAGTGAGCGTCCCTCGCCAGCCCCTGGTGAGCGGACTCCTCCGGCACCATGCGGCAGTTGATGCAGATCACAAGTGCGTCGTCTAACAAGCCAGCCAGCGGCGGCGCTACATGCAGTCTTTACGCCGCGGGCCGCAACAATCTACATGGTGCGCAGTGCAGCTGATCACAGTGCGAAGCGAGCCGTCAGAACAGGGCGCCGCCGTCCCTGGCAGACCTCACTGTCCCAGCCGACCCTCAGAAGCTCCAGATTCAACACCCGCGGTTGCTTACCGCGCCAGTAGCGTCGAGACTCTCCGTAGCGATGAAGCTAAACAAAATCAGATCACATAGGTCCAATTCCACCATTCCATCGGGCCACATCAACACTTTTCCCGTCGGACAAAGGCAGATCAGACTGTGAGAGGCCATCTCAGATCGGGTCAGCCCAGCGCAGGCTGGCACAATCCAGCGCAAGACGGCGCAGGCCATCGCAGGCCGGCACAGAGTACCATCGCGCCGACCGTTATTGCAAAACGAACTGCTTGTATCCTCTGACGGCCTTCAGCTGACGCTTCAGCAGTCGGATGAGATCGGCCGGCTGGACGACCAGCGAGATGTCGCGCCCGACGGCCGCCAGCCGGCTGCCGAGCTCGTCTCCCTTGCTGAACAGGCTGACCGCGCGGCTGTTGACCTCGGTGATGTACCAGTTACAGAGCGAGAGGCCGTCCGCGGAGCCGGAGCGGGCTGGCAGGCCGTGACTGGCCGCCAGGCCGTCAGGCAGTACCTGCACATAACACACAGACAAGGTCACACAAGGGCATGGCACACGTGTGTATGTGTGCTGTGTCAGTGTCTGGACACGGCACACGTGTATGTGTATGTGTATGTGTATGTGTACGTGTACGTGTACGTGTACGGTGTACGGTGTACGGTGTACGGTGTACGGTGTACGGTGTACGGTGTACGGTGTACGGTGTACGGTGTACGGTGTACGGTGTACGGTGTACGGTGTACGGTGTACGGTGTACGGTGTACGGTGTACGGTGTACGGTGTACGGTGTACGGTGTACGGTGTACGGTGTACGGTGTACGGTGTACGGTGTACGGTGTACGGTGTACGGTGTACGGTGTACGGTGTACGGTGTACGGTGTACGGTGTACGGTGTACGGTGTACGGTGTACGGTGTACGGTGTACGGTGTACGGTGTACGGTGTACGGTGTACGGTGTACGGTGTACGGTGTACGGTGTACGGTGTACGGTGTACGGTGTACGGTGTACGGTGTACGGTGTACGGTGTACGGTGTACGGTGTACGGTGTACGGTGTACGGTGTACGGTGTACGGTGTACGGTGTACGGTGTACGGTGTACGGTGTACGGTGTACGGTGTACGGTGTACGGTGTACGGTGTACGGTGTACGGTGTACGGTGTACGGTGTACGGTGTACGGTGTACGGTGTACGGTGTACGGTGTACGGTGTACGGTGTACGGTGTACGGTGTACGGTGTACGGTGTACGGTGTACGGTGTACGGTGTACGGTGTACGGTGTACGGTGTACGGTGTACGGTGTACGGTGTACGGTGTACGGTGTACGGTGTACGGTGTACGGTGTACGGTGTACGGTGTACGGTGTACGGTGTACGGTGTACGGTGTACGGTGTACGGTGTACGGTGTACGGTGTACGGTGTACGGTGTACGGTGTACGGTGTACGGTGTACGGTGTACGGTGTACGGTGTACGGTGTACGGTGTACGGTGTACGGTGTACGGTGTACGGTGTACGGTGTACGGTGTACGGTGTACGGTGTACGGTGTACGGTGTACGGTGTACGGTGTACGGTGTACGGTGTACGGTGTACGGTGTACGGTGTACGGTGTACGGTGTACGGTGTACGGTGTACGGTGTGGGTGTGTGTGTGTGTGTGTGTGTGTGTGTGTGTGTGTGTGTGTGTGTGTGTGTGTGTGTGTGTGTGTGTGTGTGTGTGTGTGTGTGTGTGTGTGTGTGTGTGTGTGTGTGTGTGTGTGTGTGTGTGTGTGTGTGTGTGTGTGTGTGTGTGTGTGTGTGTGTGTGTGTGTGTGTGTGTGTGTGTGTGTGTGTGTGTGTGTGTGTGTGTGTGTGTGTGTGTGTGTGTGTGTGTGTGTGTGTGTGTGTGTGTGTGTGTGTGTGTGTGTGTGTGTGTGTGTGTGTGTGTGTGTGTGTGTGTGTGTGTGTGTGTGTGTGTGTGTGTGTGTGTGTGTGTGTGTGTGTGTGTGTGTGTGTGTGTGTGTGTGTGTGTGTGTGTGTGTGTGTGTGTGTGTGTGTGTGTGTGTGTGTGTGTGTGTGTGTGTGTGTGTGTGTGTGTGTGTGTGTGTGTGTGTGTGTGTGTGTGTGTGTGTGTGTGTGTGTGTGTGTGTGTGTGTGTGTGTGTGTGTGTGTGTGTGTGTGTGTGTGTGTGTGTGTGTGTGTGTGTGTGTGTGTGTATGTGTGTTGTCAGTGCCTGGACACGGTACACGGACAGATGGCCATCGTAACCACGAAGGAGACAGTCAGACGGGAAGACGCAAGCAAAACGTTTCCTTTAGAGATTAGACATAAAGACATAAAATAAAAGTGCAACAAAGAGCCTCTTGGGCCCATCCGAGGTTGCACCCCACCCCACCCCCCCTCCCCTCCACCAGTCTCGCCCCTTCAAATCACCTTACTCTACCTGCATAAAAGAAGGCTAATCCCACGAGTATTTATGAATTAATCCCTTCTCTGTAAAGTATTTATCTAATCTAATTTTGAAGGAAGCAAGTGTCACTGCATCAGCGACATCCCCTGGTAGCATATTCCAATGTCCTACAACCCTTCTACTGAAAAATGACTGTCGTAGCCTAGTCCTACTTTGTTTCATAATGAGTTTATGCTGATGACCTCTACCTCAATTTTCCCTATTGAACTCAAACATACCCTTTAAATATCCAGAATGCTGACTATTTACAAATTTGAAGACTTCAATTAGATCTCCTCTTAGCCTTCTATATCTAAGTGAAAACATACCCAATTTCTTTAATCTATCTTCATAAGGTAAACTACCAAGACAATTAACCATTTTTGTTGCCCTTTTTTGAACTCTTTCTAACAACCAGCAATCTTTCTCATATGTTGGAGACCAGGCTTGTACACAATACTCCAAATGTGGTCAAACGTATGCACAATACAGTTTTGTTATTACCTTTTCACTCTTGTAGGAAACATTTCTGTCCCTAGCATTCTAAGTGCCTTTTTCCTAGCTTCTACAACCTGGTCTGACGCTGATAGTCTATTGTTTACCACAACACCTAAATCTCTTTCCTTTTCAATCTGCTCCATTTTCTGCCCACCCATTTCATACCTATGTTTACTGCTAACCCGTCCAGCGTGCATAATCTTACATTTACTCAAATTGAATTTCATCTGCCATGCTTCAGACCACTCAACTAGCTTGTCCAGATCTGATTGAAAAACATCCTGATCATGTTTTCCTCTAATAATCCTGACAACTTTTAGATCGTCTGCAAATTTCAAGACTTTGCTGTCTATACTGTTCTAAATTGCATTCACAAATATTATAAAAAGCAATGGGCCCAGGACTGAGCCCTGTGGAACCCCACTGAGAACCTCCTTCCATTGTGATTGGCACCCATTCAATATAACCCTTTGCTGGCGTCCTGAAAGCCACGTTTCTATCCAATCCAGAATGTTGCCCCTGATCCCATGAATTTTAAGTTGCAACCCCAGTCTTGTATAGGGGACTTTGTCAAATGCTTTACTGAAATCAAGAAAAGCTACATCTAGCTGTTTACCCTGATCAAAGCTATCTGTTGCAACATCCAAAAACTCCAGAAGATTAGTTAAACAAGAACGGCCCTTCCTAAAGCCATGCTGTGTATCCTTGATGAGTTCATTTTGCTCCAAGAATTCAACAATCTTATCTTTGATGATTGATTCAAGCACCTTGCAGACTAATGAGGTCAGACTAACCGGTCTATAGTTTTCCTCTTTACTTCTATCTCCCTTTTTATGAATAGGAACAACATTTGCTCTTTTCCAATCAAGTGGAATTTTACTATCTGCGAGTGATTTAGAAAATATTATGGCTAATGGAACCGACAACTCCCTTTCAGATTCTCTTAAAAGTCTAGCATGGATTTCATCAGGTCCTTCTGCCTTGTTAGGCCTTACTTTCTTTAGATATTCTAGAACAAGTTCACTACTTATGCCACCTAGCTCTCCTATAGTCTCCTCTGTCTCTGGCTCAGGCTGAAGTGCTGCAATACTACTCTGGTCCTCGATAGTAAAGACAGATTGAAACTGATCATTAAGCACTTCAACCATTTCACTGTCCTTGCTAACTAACACATCATCTACCTTAAATGGACCTATATTTTTGGAAACTGTACTGAACTTATAAAAACTGAAGAACTTCTTACTATCTGCATTACAATGTCTAGCTAAATCAAGTTCCTTTGCCCTTTTAGCTGCTCTGACCTTTTTCTTAACTTAATTTCTTGCATTCTGGTAGGCCTTCTGATTTATATCTAGTGAAGATCCCTTCAAAATGCCAAATGCACTTCTTTTAGCTTGTATAGCACTCCTTACTTCTGGGGTAAGCCAAACTGGTTTGCCCTTGGTTCTGTTACGTTTGTGCCTGAGGGGTATATGCCGATTCTGAATTTGGCTTAATCTAGCTTTGAAAACATTTCAGGCAGGCCTCACATGCATCTAAACCTGCCAACTCAACGTTCCATTTTATCTGTGCGAGGTCATTTCTAATACCATCAAAATCAGCCCGGCTGAAGTTTGGAACCATAATAAGGTTATCTTTGGGCCTCATTTCTGATGAGATATTGAATTTAACCATATTGTGATCACTGGTTCCTAGACCTTCACAAATACTTATGTCACTAACTAGATCACTGTTGTCTGAGAATACAAGGTCTAGAATGGAGCAATGTCTGGTTGGCTCTGTTACAAACTGATGCATGAAAAGCTCCTCTTCAAAGATTTGCCTATACAACCTACACTCATTTGTTTCCTCTGCTATACTTTCGTATCCTCTTAAGTTAAAATCTCCCATAATAAGACACTGAGCCCGAAAGTTCCTACGTATTTCCTCACAAATATCTTGGTCTGTTTCAGCTTGGGAGTTCCTTGGAAGATTCCCTGGTCTGTAAAATGCACCATTTGATTGAATGCATGTTACATTTGGTGTGGTTCTGTGTGTTCTGATTGTGGCGTTAAGGCTTTCAGACATTGTCGCTCAGCGATGCAGTTTACCTAGAGCGGGTTGCTGTTTGTTATCACTGATGTTTCAGGGCCCGTCGGCGGCAGACTACTCAGGTCGCCATTTTGCGTTCATTTACCTGCAGCAGTTCTCCGGTGGCGCCGTCCCTGACCAGTCCCAGCGGTTGGCCCTCGTGTTCCCGCTTCATCGCCACCACCATGGCGTGCGGCATTCTCTGCACCACCAGCTCCACCTGTCGCAACAGCAGTGGGATGGCGGTGCAGTCAAACAGTGCTGCCATCTATCAATGGCATGTCACACTACCAGTACTAAGCCGGACCGTAATGCGCCGGCGATTCCTCGAACAACTGTCCTGTGAGATATGGCATCTATTCTTTATTTTAGCCTTTGATTTCCCGCCACGCAAACCTATCATGACAAGTCAAACTGCTTACTACCCCCCCCCCCCCAAAAAAAAACAGTAGCTGAAGGACGTCAATAACAAAAGTCCACCAAGGACCTTCCAACCCCCACACTAGTGGAGAATAAGAATCATATTACCTCAAAAGCCTATGCTGCTAACTGATCCCGACCACTTTTGGGAACAATCAATCGTGCCAGTGGTCAGGGTGCTCGCGAATGAATGACCCAAAAATAAGGCACGTGCAACAGTAAAATTATATTTTTCATGAGCACGTGCTGAAATCCATTGTAGACATTTGAACATTTTGTCCTATTACCATTTTTAACACCTAGGTGAACTTCTCTTGTCACAATGAGCAATTCTCTCCAAGGTTGGCATTTTTATCCCAACAGCATGTTTACCATTGAACAGGCCAGTTGGATTGTGCGAAACCATGGGGAACTGAAGTCGGCGGGTGGGGGTTGGAGAGTGTTTCGGCAACAGTCTCATCCACACTCCTCTCACTCACATGAGAGAAGCGTGTCACAAGG
The DNA here is from genome assembly GCA_036785665.1 of Chirona hameri. Taxonomy (NCBI): domain Eukaryota; kingdom Metazoa; phylum Arthropoda; class Thecostraca; order Balanomorpha; family Balanidae; genus Chirona; species Chirona hameri. Next base: position 53,852 of record JAXIVJ010007699.1, read on the forward strand.
TTGGCATGGGATAAGCGGCAGTTTGTGGGAAATCCTCAGAAAGAAACTCTCAGACCTCTTCCCTTGACGTCCTGTTCTAGGCTGGCGGTCGGCGAAGGAGACGGAGCCAGGGCTTCCATTTTAGGATCTTTCTACAGGACCCCCAAACGGTTGTGTATCCCATCTCAAGCTCGCGAAAATTTATCTCACCACAGTTTGGTTGCTGCCTAAACAAAAACGTAACTTTTTCGACTTTATCCGCTGCAGTCACCTTGGTTGTTTCGGTGGGTGTCAGAGGCCTCACCGAGGCTGTCTGCTTGACAAGTTGAAGCAGCCTGTCAAAAGCCTTCCGTTTCGGCACCTTCCCTGGAGTGTGTGCAATGAATGCAACGTGCCGAAACGCCTTCCAGCCCCCACCCACCGACTTCAGCTCCCCATGCTTTCGCACAATCCAACTGGCCTGTTCCATGGTAAACGTGCTGTTGGGCTGAAATTAGTGTCAACAGGGCTCCTTTGATACCTGCTCATTGTGACCAGAAAAGTTCACCTACGTGTTTAAAATGGTAATCGAACAACATGTCCAAAATTGTCTACAATGCATTTCAGCGCGTGCTTATGGAACATTTTATTTTACTTTTGGACGTGACTTGCTTATTTTTGGGTCATTGATTTGCGACTACCCTGTGTATTACATGATAATCCAGGATACTACCGACTAGAGTCTAAAATGTCGCGCATCGCCAGCTGATCAAGGAGATCACCCCAGCAAGGGCAACGTTCGTACCACGGGCGCCTGCTGTTGTTTGAAGAGCCTGCTGAACTCTGCGGCCGAGCTGACGGCCACGCCGGCCACGGAGGCGATCCGGTCTCCGACGTGAAGCGCGCAGGCCAGGGCCGGCTGCTCCTTCCATCGCCAGCCGGCCAGCCTGACACGGACAGAGGGGTCAGAGGGACAGACCGCTGAACAGACAGACAGACAGACGTGCAGCGCGCAGGCCAGGGCCGGCTGCTTCTTCCATCGCCAGCCGGCCAGCCTGACACGGACAGAGAGGGGTCAGAGGGACAGACCGCTGAACAGACAGACACGTGAAGCGCGCAGGCCAGGGCCGGCTGCTCCTTCCATCGCCAGCCGGCCAGCCTGACACGGACAGAGAGGGGGCAGAGGGACAGACCGCTGAACAGACAGACAAACGTGAAGCGCGCAGGCCAGGGCCGGCTGCTCCTTCCATCGCCAGCCGGCCAGCCTGACACGGACAGACAGGGGTCAGAGGGACAGACCGCTGAACAGACAGACAGACGTGAAGCGCGCAGGCCAGGGCCGGCTGCTCCTTCCATCGCCAGCCGGCCAGCCTGACACGCACGGATGGACGGACACGGACAGTGGCAGTCAGAGGGCGGGCTAAGCCAAGCATACAGACAGATACGCAGACAGACAGAAGCCACGCAGACAGACATACATACAGACAGACACACAGACAGACACACAGCCGGCCATCCTGGCATGCGGAGACGACACGGGATGTCAGAGGGGCAGACCGAGCCAGACCGCAGCACAGGCCCGCACAGAAACAGACATACAATCATAGGTCCGCCCCTGTAGCTCAGTGGGAGAGCGCTGGACTTCTGATCTTTCCCGGTAGTGGCAGCCCGGGTTCGAGTCGCTTCGGCGCTCGCTATTTGCTCCTGTCTGGGATGGCCTGCGGCCGGTGGCAGCGGTCGCACTCAAGGTCAGGTGACGTCAGTGAGCGGGGCGGACCGTGTCCATGTATGTCGGGCACGTAAAACTTTCTTCTCTAAATTCTGCCGGACGCCAGGAATTGCGCGATCGGATGGTGGGGTCAGGACCTGCGCAACAAGCTATGCTTAGCGTGGATCCTGACATCGGAAATCCATCCATTCAAAAAACATTCGGACTAAATTTATTATAAAAAAAAAAAAATAGGTGGTGACAGGCACCGACTTAGACAAGCCTGCCAGTCTGTCGTGGATAGCCGCGGAGCACCACCAATGACCACGGAATGTATGTCCCTGCACAATCAGGTAAGCACTGCCAGTTGACAGGTCTAATAACTACGTCCTCAGCACTGCCAGTTGACAGGTCTAATAACTACGTCCTCAGCACAGACAGTTGGCAGGTCTAATAACTACGTCCTCAGCACAGACAGTTGGCAGGTCTAATAACTACGTCCTCAGCACAGACAGTTGGCAGGTCTAATAACTACGTCCTCAGCACAGACAGTTGGCAGGTCTAATAACTACGTCCTCAGCACAGACAGTTGACAGGTCTAATAACTACGTCCTCAGCACAGACAGTTGGCAGGTCTAATAACTACGTCCTCAGCACAGACAGTTGGCAGGTCTAATAACTACGTCCTCAGCACAGACAGTTGGCAGGTCTAATAACTACGTCCTCAGCACAGACAGTTGGCAGGTCTAATAACTACGTCCTCAGCACAGACAGTTGACAGGTCTAATAACTACGTCCTCAGCACAGACAGTTGGCAGGTCTAATAACTACGTCCTCAGCACAGACAGTTGACAGGTCTAATAACTACGTCCTCAGCACAGACAGTTGGCAGGTCTAATAACTACGTCCTCAGCACAGACAGTTGGCAGGTCTAATAACTACGTCCTCAGCACAGACAGTTGGCAGGTCTAATAACTACGTCCTCAGCACAGACAGTTGGCAGGTCTAATAACTACGTCCTCAGCACAGACAGTTGACAGGTCTAATAACTACGTCCTCAGCACAGACAGTTGGCAGGTCTAATAACTACGTCCTCAGCACTGCCAGTTGACAGGTCTAATAACTACGTCCTCAGCACAGACAGTTGGCAGGTCTAATAACTACGTCCTCAGCACAGACAGTTGGCAGGTCTAATAACTACGTCCTCAGCACAGACAGTTGGCAGGTCTAATAACTACGTCCTCAGCACAGACAGTTGGCAGGTCTAATAACTACGTCCTCAGCACAGACAGTTGACAGGTCTAATAACTACGTCCTCAGCACAGACAGTTGGCAGGTCTAATAACTACGTCCTCAGCACTGCCAGTTGACAGGTCTAATAACTACGTCCTCAGCACAGACAGTTGGCAGGTCTAATAACTACGTCCTCAGCACAGACAGTTGGCAGGTCTAATAACTACGTCCTCAGCACAGACAGTTGGCAGGTCTAATAACTACGTCCTCAGCACAGACAGTTGGCAGGTCTAATAACTACGTCCTCAGCACAGACAGTTGGCAGGTCTAATAACTACGTCCTCAGCACTGCAGTTGACAGGTCTAATAACTACGTCCTCAGCACAGACAGTTGACAGGTCTAATAACTACGTCCTCACCAGACAGTTGGCAGGTCTAATAACTACGTCCTCAGCACAGACAGTTGACAGGTCTAATAACTACGTCCTCAGCACAGACAGTTGGCAGGTCTAATAACTACGTCCTCAGCACAGACAGTTGGCAGGTCTAATAACTACGTCCTCAGCACAGACAGTTGGCAGGTCTAATAACTACGTCCTCAGCACAGACAGTTGCAGGTCTAATAACTACGTCCTCAGCACAGACGTTGGCAGGTCTAATAACTACGTCCTCAGCACTGCCAGTTGACAGGTCCCTAATACTACGTCCTCAGCCAGAAGTTCCGGCAGGTCTAATAACTACGTCCTCAGCACAGACAGTTGGCAGGTCTAATAACTACTGTCCTCAGCACAGACAGTTGGCAGGTCTAATTAACTACGTCCTCAGCACAGACAGTTGGCAGGTCTAATAACTACGTCCTCAGCACAGACAGTTGGCAGGTCTAATAACTACGTCCCCTCAGCACCCACAGACAGTTGGCAGGGTCTAATAACTACGTCCTCAGCACAGACAGTTTGGACAGGTCTAATAACTACGTCCTCAGCACTGCCAGTTGGCAGGTCTAATAACTACGTCCTCAGCACAGACAGTTGGACAGGTCTAATAACTACGTCCTCAGCACAGACAGTTGGCAGGTCTAATAACTACGTCCTCAGCACAGACAGTTGGCAGGTCTAATAACTACGTCCTCTGCACAGACAGTTGACAGGTCTAATAACTACGTCCTCAGCACAGACAGTTGGCTAGGTCTAATAACTACGTCCTCAGCACAGACAGTTGGCAGGTCTAATAACTACGTTCCCTCAGCACAGACAGTTGGCAGGTCTAATAACTACGTCCCTCAGCACAGACAGTGTGGCAGGTCTAATAACTACGTCCTCAGCACAGACAGTTGGCAGGTCTAATAACTACGTCCTCAGCACAGACAGTTGGCAGGTCTAATAACTACGTCCTCAGCACAGACAGTTGGCAGGTCCTAATAACTACGTCCTCAGCACAGAAACCCAGTTGCAGGTCTAATAACTAAGTCCTCAGCACAGACAGTTGACAGGTCTAATAACTACGTCCTCAGCACAGACAGTTGGCAACGTCTGAATAACTACGTCTCAGCACAGACAGTTGCAGGTCTAACTACGTCCTCAGCAGCAGACAGTTGGCAGGTCTAATAACCTACGTCCTCAGCACAGACAGTTGACAGGTCTAATAACTACGTCCTCAGCACAGACAGTTGGCAGGTCTAATAAATACGTCCTCAGCACAGACAGTTGGCAGTCTAATAACTACGTCCCTCAGCACAGACAGTTGACAGGTCTAATAACTACGTCCTCAGCCCCCCCCCCCACAGACAGTTGGCAGGTCTAAATAACTACGTCCTCAGCACAGACAGTTGGCAGGTCTAATAACTACGTCCCTCAGCACAGACAGTTGGCAGGTCTACATAACTACGTCCTCAGCACAGACAGTTGACAGGTCTAATAACTACGTCCTCAGCACAGACAGTTGGCAGGTCTAATACTACGTCGCCAGGCCAGAACATCCGCTTTCAGCACAGACAGTTGACAGGTCTAATAACTACGTCCTCAGCACAGACAGTTGGCAGTCTAATAACTACGTCCCTCAGCACAGGACAGTTGGCAGGTCTAATAACTACCGTCCTCAGCACAGACAGTTGGCAGGTCTAATAACTACGTCCCTTCAGCACCGCCAGACAGTTGGCAGGTCTAATAAACTACGTCCTCAGCACAGACAGTTGGCAGGTCTAATAACTACGTCCTCAGCACAGACACGTTGACGGTCTAATAACTACAGTCCTCAGCATCAGCGACCACGTACCTGTGGAACAAGGTCAAATGACCGAACTCCCTAAATCAGCGTGCTCGCCCAGACAAGGTGGCAGGTCTAATAACTACGGCCTCAGCAACAGACAGTAGGCAGGTCTAATAACTACGTTCCTCAAGCACAGACAGTTGGCAGGTCTTAATAATTACGTCCTCAGCACAGACAGTTGGCAGGTCCTAATAACTACGTCCTCAGCACAGACAGTTGGCTCAGGTCTATAACTACGTCCTCCAGCACAGACAGTTGGCAGGTACTAATAACTACGTCCATCAGCAAGACAGTTGGCAGGTCTAATAACTAGTCCTCACAGCATCGCCGACAAGAAACTCCCTATAG
>JAXIVJ010007700.1:0-17500 GCA_036785665.1 Chirona hameri
AGGTGGTAAAATGACTACCACTATCGAATTCTACGCGTAAAAGTATCCACAAAACATGACTTTCGTAGATATTTTGTGTGTAGTGACCTTTTGTGACCTGACTTGGACCTTGATCTTTTCCAACAATCTCACTTTAGCTCATGTGGGATATGTATCATACTTTTGACAGCACTTTGGGTGATTATAGGGGCAATCGAAGGCCATGGATGGCAAGTATTGTCCATAAACTCAAATACCTCGATTTTGACGTTTGACTTGACCGTGACCTGACATGTGACCTTAATTTGACATTTTTAAGTTTGCGTTAGGCTTATCTCATTGAGCGCTTTCGAATGCCGCCTTGTGCGTCCCGCTGCGATCATTGGTTCTTAAGATACCAGGGGGGAGGGCTAAAGAAAGCCCCCCCACAGTGAGTCGTGTTACAGAATATACCCCAGTGACTGCCGGGTTAACTATTGACCTGAGCTTAAATTTGTGAATACACATTTTATTGATTTTTTTACAAGCGCTTTTGAATGTTTTTCCGTTTGTTCCTACCTATTATAGTTCCTGAGATATTTGAGGGTTTCTGGAGTGAAGTCCTAAAACTGAAAAATCTGACCTTTGATGACCTCTATTGACCTCAACATTGACCTGACCTAAAAAAGACAGATATACTGTCAATAGAGCTTGTCTCGAGTTATCGAACGCCGATTTCCGCTTGTCGCTATGTTGCGTGGTTTTCGAGACTTAGGGGTGGGGGCGGAATTAACCCCCCTCCCCCCGGGAGTTCGTGGTTGGTGAAAATCCCCGGCAGTGCTCGTGTTAACCTTAGGCGCCCTTGTAGGCCCACAGCGCCCCCTTGACGGCGAAAATGCAGTCCCCTCTGGGTCAGCCCCCCCCCCCCTCCCCCCTCCCCCCTTCGGAAGAATCCTAGATCCGTCGCTGGCTTGACACTAACTGCACTTACATGAGGCCAGATGGTAACATGACTATCACTGTCGAATTATATGTGTAAAATAACCCATAGAACATATGTTGCATGACTTTCGTAGATATTTTGCGCATAGTGACCTTTTGTGCCCTCACCTTGACCTTGACCTTTGCCAACAATCTCACTTTAGCTCATGCGGGATGTGTATTTGCACTTTGGGTGATCATGGTCGTAATCGAAGGCTTTGAATGGAAAGTATGGTCCATACACTCAAATACTTCGATGTTGACCTTTGACCTGACCGTGACCTGACATGTGACCTCAATGTGAACCTTTCGAGTATGCTGTAGATTTGTGTCATTGAGAGCTTTCGAATGCCGCATTGCACGTCTCGCTGCGATCATTGGTACGACAGATAACCAGGGGAGGCGAAAAACGCCCCCCTTCAGCCAATAGCGTTCGGCTGAGACCCCAGCCAATGACGGTTTAAGGGACCAACCGATTGGCAAAGAATAACCCTTACCTACACATATCCATCCTGAAACAATTAGCGATGTCGAAAATTTACGCCTAGCCCAAGCACGTATATAAATTATGGTTACCCATGGTTATACTCTGTTTTAGCAAGTACTGTTTTGACTCAATCATATGGTAATGATGCGGAGATAATGGTATTAAGTGATATTGCGGCCCAGCTCCCATGTTTGGTTCGAAACAGCCCCATTTGCTTTGTCCGAAACTGCCCTTTGTTTTCCCGGACCGGACCAGCATAACATCTCATAACAAGGAAAACTGGAGCACTGCATGACACGATGTCTCCAGGCGCATCACGATCTTCCAATAGTCATGGCAATCACTGTACGGAACATTTCTGAGAAGCTAAACATTCTCGAGCAAATTTGCACGGACATCAAAGGCACGACGCAGTGCAAATAAAACCAGAAGACCGTTTGCTACCACCTTGACATACTGCACGGCTCTTTAGGTGGACGTTACATCTGTGACTAATTGGCCAATATTCATTGGAACATGGATAACGCGCTGCCTCAGACGCACGACTATCGCTGCGACGAAACATTAGCGTTTCCGTTGTGCGGGGCTGGCGGCCGCAGACCTAATACAGATACCTAATAAAGATAAAGATTTTACCTAATAAAGATAGGGCAATAATTTTGACGCTATCGTGTTTGTCTCGCCAAGGCGCTTCGAACCATATTCATTTTGACCAGGTTAGGTTAACTTAGAAAGTTGACCTCAGGTCAAGGTCTTGTGGTGATGGTAGTGAATACTGTAATTTCGTCAATTTCGAACTGATTTCCAATGGAAAATTACCAAAAGATGCTTCACGTGGCCATGAAAAGAAAAAAATATGGAAATGTGTGTTTCCTGACTGTTGCCGGACTGGGATTCTTGAAAATGTAGGCGGTGATTTTCTTTTTTTCAATTTTGACCCATTTTTTAGGTATGTTTCAAGAAACATTTCAGAGATCGAAATAAAACTAAAGGAAAAACCACTCTGGAATGTGAAGGTGCCACCTATTTTAGTTTTGTACAATTTTAACCAATTTCTATGCGTTTTTCGGTAAATATTTAAGAAATCATAATACAAGAACACGGAAAGGTTTCTAAAATCAGATTCCAGAAAACAGTTTTGATACCTTTCCACCTACGGAGTATTAGGGGTGCCAAGTGGTGTGTTTTACCCCCTACATATGCAGCTTGAACTCTTTGGGGTCACAAAGCTAAGTCGGGTACAAATGTACGTGACCTGCAAGGATGAGACCACCCGTTCGATCTGTAGAGGTGGTGAGAAAAGCACCAGAACAAAACTTTTTTTCTGGGCCATGTCATGATGGTGTGAAATATGTAAAGGTAACATTACATGGCCACTCAGTTTGTACCTATATTGGTGTGCATAGCAGAAACCTCGCTGCGTAGGGTATACCCTAGGTTACCTGGAAGCCCTCCCCCCCTTTACAAGCCCCTGAAACCGTCTCTGCCATGCAATTTTTATGATATTCATTATCATCAACTAATTTGCACTTGTTGCAATCACCGTAAACCGATGTAACTCCTTCATACTTGAGGCAGTTAGGAAGAAACCGTGAAGATTGCATTTCCGTATTATCGCTATATGTCGCCGCAGAACCCTCCAAAAAACGTGCCGTGGAACCGCCTCTGTTCAGGTTAAGAACTTAAAATTTTGACTCCATATGCGGAATTGAATTCTAGGCAAATTCCCAAAATTGCATGGTTCTGGTTCGGGAGATATCTGCGAAAACTATGAGGAGGGGAATCCGCCCCCCCCCCCCTGTTACAAATAGGGTTAAGAGAACCTTATCCAATATCCATAGAAAGAAACGAGACGAATGCGTGAGCACCTTGTAAAAGTTTATGTAAAAACTAAACAGCCGATACAGGTCACACGGATAAACATTGCTCAGGAATTAACTGGCTGCGATAATGTGATCCCGTCGACGTTTCCCCCAGTGCGTTGCGATAAAGTGACTCCATCAACGTTTTCCCAAGTCCCAACGCGCTGGCGAAAACGTCGATGATACTAACCTCTTTTCGCTTCGCGCTGATGGCTTCTTGTGAGTGTGAAAAGGCCTGATTAATCATTTCGGTGAGGGTTATGCATGTCCCAAGTGTTTAATCTATATTCACTCTCGGTACCTAACACTTTACGAGTCCATCCAACGTATCCTCGCAATGGGCAAGTTTAACTCATTTAGGATAGGATGCTGAGAACGCTCCATCATTGAACAGACAGAGTTTACTTCATCCCATGCGATAGAGTTCCTGTTTTCATTCACCATTCCAAAAACGCCGCCAATGTCCTCAACTCCTCACCAAGTTCTGAATCTTTAAAAGAGCTTCTCTATCCTGACCCAAATTACATAATTTATGGACACCACTGTCAATACTTCCCCTGAAGTGCTCACGGCAGTGATCAGAGCGTCGCGTCAGTGTGAGGAGTGTCACCGTCGGTCTCGGCGGCGCGTCTCTCACCACAGACCCGATGTCGGCTGACTTTGCGGTGCCTCCAGCCGCCGACCCGCCAGTATATAACCGGCGGCCGGCCGGCGGAGGGCACACTCGTTTGCCGTCTGCTGCTCACCCACCGCACCGTCTGCAGTCTGCCATGAGGTGTCTGCTGTGTGTACCGCTGGTGCTGGTCGCTGCCTGCGCCGCCCCGCAGGGTGGCTCGTACGGCGCGCCGCCGCCGCTCACGCCGGCCCAAGAGGAGCGGGCCGCTGCTCTGGAAGCGCTGGACGCCCGTCTGGCAGGACGAGGACCTCTCGGGGCCAGCGGCAGATTCCGCCCGCTGGGCGGCCGTCTGGGCGGTCCTCTGGGTGGTCCTCTGGGTGGCCGTCTGGGCGGTCCTCTGGGCGGCCCGCTCGGCCGGCCGGGTGGCCGCTTCGGAGGGCCGGGAGGCCATTTCGGAGGGCCGCTGGCCGGCCACCTGCCTAACCAGGGCAATCCGCCGCAGCTGCGACCGGACGGCCTGCTGGACGGGCTCGGCGTGCCGTACAGCTTCAACTGGGCCGTGGACGAGCCTGACTACGGCAATCACTACGGCCACCAGCAGGATAGCGACGGCGTGGTGACGCAGGGCGAGTACCGTGTACTACTGCCCGACGGTCGCACCCAGATCGTCACCTACTCGGTGGAGGGCGACAGCGGCTTCCAGGCCACGGTGACGTACGAGAGCGAGGCGCAGTTCCCGCCTCCCGGTGCGCCCGGTGGCCCCGACGGACCGGCGCCCTTCGGCTCGACACTCGACGGAGGACCCCTGAGCCGCGTGCCCCTCACCGGAAGGCCCCTTGGACCGGGTCCCTTCGCCGGAAGGCCCCTTGGACCTGGTCCCTTTGCCGGAAGACCCCTTGGACCTGGTCCCTTTGCCGAAAGGCCTCTTGGACCTGAATCCTTCGCCGGAAGGCCCCTTGGACCTGGTCCCTTCGCTGGGGGTTCTCTTGGCCGTGGTCCCCTGGGCCGTGGTCCCCTCGGCCGTAGTCCCCTTGGTCGTGGTCCCCTCGGTCTCGACCCTCTCGGTCCGCTCGGTGCTCGCCCCCTGCCCGGTCCTCTGCTCGCCGTCGCAGGACGCCCCATCCCTGATGTCGTTGATGACGTAGATAATCCCAGCACCAGCTACGGCTACTGAACTCCGCTGGGAGTTATGATTGTGGAGAACGGCGAGCCGACACTTCCTATTGGTCGGCTGTCGTCAGCAGCAGCAGCGTCAGCAGACGGAGAACAGGCACGCAGTCGTACTGCTCATGACCAATGAACAGTAATGACTGCCGCCAACCCACCTGCTTACACCGCGGATATATGAATGTGTACTTATTTGTCACTTGGTGAAATATATGAAAAATGATAATTGATGAGTTTTTAAACCGCGCTGAGTTGGCTCTCCATTCTCGGCTCAAAAGCATTGACTTAGGCGCCATGAACAATGGACAAGGTACCTGTTAATGGGAGTTGAAATAATGATTTGTTCAACATTATTACACTGAAGTTGTTTTTAAAAGCAAATACCAAGATGGCAAAGTAGGGAAAAGCGGAGAAAACGGACACCATAACTTCTTTGAATACAGAGCACTGGTACATTGCCCCAGAAATCGGTAATTGGATAATTTTGAAGCCTGTTTATGTAGACATGTCTCGTACAAAAGACAGTTCGAAAATCATTTATGGAAAGATATTACGTTGAAACAGACCATTACGTTGAAACAGGTGGGTGCACTGTATTGTATTGTATTGTATAATAACGAACAATCCACACGAATGTGGTTTTTACAGTTCTGAGTCAAAAAGGGATACACATGGGATAAGACATGACATAGTAAAACATGCGCACATATATACACATACGTCCACACCGAAATCGAAATAAAATCAGACATTTGCTGGCAGGAGTCGGCGCTTCAGCTGTCTTTTAAATTGTCTGACAGACATATCGTTGAACTCGCGTGGCAGCTCGTTCATGCCAAGCGCCGCGCGGTAGGCGAAGCGCCTCTTGCCAGTCTCCGTCCTAACCCGCGGTAGGAATAGGAGCCGGTCCTGCCTAGTGGGCCGCGAGTGGGCAGGCCTGTCACAGTTGGTGACGAATATCTCGCCGAGACTCTCCGGCTCAGCGGTGCGGCGGACTTTGTGGAGAAGGCAGAGGGTTTGGTAGAGGACGAGGTTGGGAGCATCCAGCCACCCCAGCACGTCACGCACACTAGAAACGCGGTCGTGCTTGCGTTTTCCGGAAACGACTCGGGCAGCGAAGTTGATGAGCTTCTGAATGCGGTGAAGGTTTTTGGCGGAGCCGCTGCCGTACACGACCAGGCAGTAACGGATGTGTGAGACCACCAGGGAGGTGACGATTTCGGGTATGATTTCTGGAGGGAGGAAATGGCGGATGTGGGATAGGCTGACTAGGATTCCGCAGCACTTGCGAGAGAGGGCGGACACATGAGCGTCCCAGGTGAGGTTTTTATCAAAGACGACGCCAAGGTTGCGTGCCTCGGAACGGGGAGCCAAAGAAGTATCGCTAAATTTGATGGTGAATTGAGGAAGGGAGCGCAAATTTTGTCGTGTGCCGATGGTAAGGAGTTCGAACTTCGTTACGTTAACTTTAAGACCATTGCAAAGAAAGTAATCTCCGAGAGCAGAGAGAGCCAACTCTATGCGAGCGATAAGCGCAGGCAAGCAAGATTTTGGTTCCGAAATCATGACCTGAGTATCATCGGCGTATTGCACCACAAGCGCATCAGCCGCATGAAGACTCAGGTCATTTGCAAACGCGCAGAAAAGAATGGGGCCGAGAGATGAGCCCTGAAAGACTCCTTGCTGTATGGAAGGCGGTGCGGAAATCTTAACCTTGCCATCAGAGCCAGTGAAGCTAACACTCTGTGTGTGACCGTGCAAGTAATTTTGGAACCATGAAGTATCTATATTGAGGGTCTGAAGTTTTCTAGAAGTTTACCGTGGTGAATAACGTCAAAGCATTTCCTAAGGTCAATTAACCCGCGCGGCGCTGGGGGGTAAATTTTACCCCCCCTCCCGGGTTTTCGCTATAGATTAAAAACTACACTAGATATCGACGAGAAACTTTTAGTACCTTATCTGGCATCGATATGACGTCTTCAGATAAATTTTGGAGAAAATCGGTCGAGAAGTTTTTGCGAAAATAGCGTTTTAGTGACGTCATGTAACGCCATTTTCGGTCCAAAATGGACGAAACTTTGATCGATGATAGAACAGCGAGTATTGAAGCAAATTGCAAACAAAGCACGTCAAAAGGAAGGAAATGACATTCTCTACAAGATGGCTGTCTCGGATTTGCACAATTTTGATTTTCTGATCCCCAAAATGCAAAAAATCGTTATTATTTTTTTTCAAAGTTTACAAAATCCAAAATTGTAAGAATTTTCAAAAAACCGGAAGATATGTCAGATAACCATCTCTAATGAGTGACTATTCCAAATTTCAAACAAATATCTATATTTTTGACCCCCAAATGACACTAATAAGTGTTCAATGTGATGGACGCATTTTAAAAAATCGCAAATTTTTACATTTCTAGACATTGTACACAAAAACAAATTGCACCATTGGATTGCTGTGGCAAAACTAAACCGTAAACATGTGTCGGTTATTGCAAATTTTATATTTCAAAATATGACCTTTTTTGCCTGATCTTGACCTGACCTTGAGGTCAAATGTCAAAATAACCATTATTTTTGGATTCTACGTCTGAAATAACCCATGAGACATGTGTCACATGGGTTTCATATTACTTTTTCACAGTGTGACCTTTTGTGACCTGACTTTGACCTTGACCTGTACTTAGTATGATATTCATACTCAAGCATTACCCTCTCCTTATATTTAGAAGTGTTTTGGCAGAGTTTCGGCGCGCTGCTTTTGATAGTCCGGTCTCTGCAGCCAATAATCTCGAAAACAGGTGGTTTTGACCTTTGACCTGACCCTGACCTGATATGTGACCTTTTAAATAAAATTTTAAGAATTACTTAGAATCTTCCCATCGAGAGCTTCCGATCGCCGCCTTGCGCGTCTCGCTGCGATTATTGGTTCGGGAGATAAGAGGGGGGATAAAATTTACCCCCCAGCGCGGCACGTTCGGATGGAGACCCAACGCCGCGCGGGTTAAGCAAAGAAGCGATATTTTGCCTGAGTCCATGGCCGAAAGCATATGGTCACTGATACAGGTGAGCGCCGTCTCTGTTGGGTGTCGCGGGCGGAAACCGTGTTGGGTAGGAGCAAGAAGATGGTTGGATGAAAGGTAATAGTAGAGCTGGCGTTGGACTGCTCGCTCTGCTATCCTGGCGATAACCGGACGTATTGAAATGGGACGAAAGTTGGATGGATTTGAAGGGTCGCCGGTTTTATGGATGGGGTACACCAGGGAGTGTTTCCAGGAGGCTGGTACGTCGTTGGTCGTGATGCAGGAGTTGACGAGAAAAAGAAGGACGTGACCTATGGAGTTAAAGGCGAGCTTCAGGAGGCGGATGCAAAGTCCGTCAGCACCGCGAGCCGGGGAGTTTCGCATACTAGAAATAATTCGGTGAAGGGCACTGAGACTAACAGGATGCAGCGAGAACGAACACACACCCACTCTCGGCAAGCGAGTGGGGAGCGAAGGGGGCGGGCCCTGTGCCCCCAGCTCGGCAGCTACGCTAGGACCGACATTGACAAAGAATTCGTTCATGTCATCCGCTGAGGTAGCTGGCAGCACCTGAGCGCTGAACCGCTTGCTGCCCACCAAGTCCCGGGCAGACTTCCAGAAGCTGGCTCTACCCTGTTCCAAAATGCGGGCGCCAAGGTACCGCCGCCGGTCGGCTCTGAATGCAGCTCGTGCAAGACGATTTGCTGTGCGGTACTGCTCTGAGCCATGACCTGACACTCTCAGTGCCTGTGCTCGCTGCAAAATCAGAAGCCGAGTACTGTCGGATATCGGTGGGGCGGTCGGATTTCGCACGGTTATTGATTTCACTGGTGCATAGTGCGAGACAACAGGATTTATACCCTCGAGAAAGGCGGACCAAGCATCGGAGACACTGGCGGCGGAAAACACGGACAACCAGTCAGTGGACAGGAGCGCAGTTTCATAACCTAAGAGATCGAACTTTCTAAAAGAACGACAAATAATAACACTGGACTTAAAACGCGGTCGAGGCACACATAGAACAGAACGAACAAAGCGATGAGGACTAAAATGACAGAAACGGGTGCCCGAGTGGCCAAAGGCACGGTTTGAGATAAGCACATCAAGTAGTGAGCCCGATGTAAAAGTCGCAGATTGAATAGCCTGGTTCAATGAGTACTTAGTAATTCACTCCTGTAAACACCTTTTAGACGGGGCGGAGTCCGAGAGCAGGTCACAGTTGAGGTCGCCGGCGAGAACAATCGGACAATCTCGGTGCTGCGTCACCACGTGCTGGTATTGTGACTCTAAACAATCGAAGTCGGCCTGAAGGGCGGCTGCAGTGTGGCGCGGAGGTCGGTACAAAGACTGGGTGCCCGTGCACCCCCTGGGAGCTTCGAACACCCTCTGATCTTAGTCCGTGCACCCCTAGTAGTTAAGGTAAAGTAGATTCGCGGTCGAGCAAAAACAATTGAACACAAGCGCTTTTGAACCTTTCAGTACAATCCACTAAGTAGGGCACCTATCAAGACACTTTTGTTCAGATGAAATATTTAAAATTTGCCATGCTAGACTTAGGATTGGTAAATATATGCTAATGGTTATGCACCCTCTGGGAATTATTTAGCACCCCCTGGAAATTCAGCCTGGGTACGGGCCTGCCCTGAAAAAAACAATGTTTTACCCATTTTGCCCCATGCCTGAGCCGGGTAAAACGGCCCACTCTCCGGGGCAAAATGGACACGATGACTGTGACCTGATTTTGTGTGTTTTTGAACATTCTTCATCTTCCGTCATTTCATCTTCCGTCATCATCCATTTCGGCCATTTTATAGAAGAAGAAAAAATATTGTGATATTAATCATCACTTAAAGGGAAATAATGACCTTTTGATTTTGTTGGCAACAATTTCTTAGGCTACCGCTATGGTTTTAAAATAATTGTATTTAAATTTAAGAATTAAATACAATTATTCCCAAATTCAAATTTGTAAGTTTGGAAGAAAAAAACAAACAAGTACCTTGTGTACTTCATGAAGGTCATTGACAAATTCGTCCTTCCCTACCATTGTTTACATCGAGTGCGGCTTTTTTGGAGGCTCTGTGACGTTTTCGATCAAACTGAGCGCTGCTCGGACACACGCTAGTAGCGCTTTCGTTCTCCATGGCAACCAGGCGTCAGCCAATCAAAAGCCAGAAAGAGAATACGTTCTGGCTTTTCATTGGCTCACGCCTGGTTGCCATGGAGAACGAAAGCGCTACTAGCGCTACTAACGTGCGTTCGACCAGCGCTCTGATCCGTGAAGCAATCCGTGAAGCATCCGTGATGCATGACTGACTATCAGTATAAGTCATGAATAACAACAACATGCAAACTATACCAACTCGAATAAAATAAGGGCGGAATGAATTGAACCCCAGGGAAGCTAGTGTTCGCAAAGCAACTAGACACTGCGCCACAATAGCAGAAGGTGAGGGAAATGCATATTGGATACAATATTATTACGTCACAAGTTTCTAAAGTGTCAACTACTATGAAATACAGTGATAAAATACCTTTAATAATGATTAACAAGAAAATTAAAACTTAAAAACAATAATTTGAATAAGTCTTAATTAGCTTTCAAGTCTTAATTAGCTTTCAACTCAAAATCAGATATATTTTGCAATGCTACACAAGAATGGCACCAGTGACGTCATTAACAAAGCCTGCTACGGGACTTGGGTATACTAATCAGGAACAACTCGCCACAATGGTTAAGTGCGCCGAGAAGCATAACAATGACTTTGTAAACAAATCGCCGACGCTAAATAGGTCGTCGTCGATGTGCATCGATGAGCTTCCGATTTAATTGCCAGTTTTATGTTATTGTTTGTTAGTTTTTTGGGGATTTTTTTTATTTTTCATGATAATATAAAGCATAGTGTTATATACAGACACAGACAAATTATACAATACTCCTGATGTTGAAAACAAATGAATCGATTTTCAAAAATTGAGGGTCGCAACCGCTAACTATGCCGCCGTTGATGTGCATCGATGAGCTTCCGATTTTATTGCCTCTTTTTCCAATCGCTGTTAGTTTTAGAAGATCGCCGGGCATATAATCACAACAAGCAGAACGCACAATATATTTTCCACTCCATTGCGTAAAAAAATAATACGGGAAAAGCCCGCAGTTTGATGAGGACCAAAAGTACTTGCCAGTACCGGTCGTTAAAAGTGTGGAACGCTTATCAACTTTAACTTGAAATATCTTTCGGTAGGAAAGTTTTCATGCAAAATGTGATTAATTTACAATATATTTTGGTCTCGTCTGGCGATTTCAAGTGCTAACTCCATTTTTTTGTGGGAAAAGGTCATTATTTCCCTTTAAATCATCTTTATGTAATTTTATTTTTGAAATGAAAACGTATTTCACCATGTCTACCTATCATTGAATCCCTATCATGATTTTGTTTGCGATGGTTCTCAAATTGGGGTCATTACCCCACTTAGGGTAGGATGGAGCTTTCGGAAGGGGGTAATGGCGATTGAGCAGCTCTGTGTGAGAAATTATAGCTGATTCGTTTCATGATGGCGCACAATGCACATCCATCTATCCCAGTTTCTGTTTTTCTGCCGCAGACCACTGGGACCGTATTATCAAAAGGAGCATTGAAATCAATGAATCCATTAAAGGAAATAGTTCCCCTTCAATATGGGGTTTTGAACTGAGATAGCAGTTTTGTAGCCCGTGTTGGGAAACCCTTATCTGCAAGTTTTATTGACTGAGAAGACTCTCCAGCCGAATATATTTTATTTTGTTTTGGCGAAGGAATGCGGTGCTTACGAAACAATGCGGTGCTTACGAATGCGGTGCTTACGGTCGGCTGCGGCGCCGGGTGCTCCGCTCCCTCCCACCCTTACCGCTATGTGCCTCGTCCTGTGAGCGTGTTGGTGGCTGTGACTGTGACTGTTTGTGAGAAAGGTGAGAGAGAGGTGGCCGATCGCACTGCTGGTGCTACTGGTGCTCCCGTGGGTCGACGCTTGAGCCGTTATCGAAGGGATCCAAGATGCATCGTGACCTCGCAGGTCAATTGGTGCTCCTGGTTCTCACTTACCTGCTGGTAAGTGAGGGCAACACAACCTGGATGTATTGTGTGTCAGTGAGACATGGCTGCGCCCAGACATCGACAGCAGCTTCCTGATCTTCCCCGGATACAAGCTGGTGAGAAGAGACCGTCCCGGTGGGAGAAGAGGCGGCGGTGTCTGCATCATACACCGCAGCACGTTACGTGTCGAGACTCTGTCCGTGCCGGCGGTGGACTCGCCCCTGGAGATGCTGTGGGTCAGTCTCAGCTGCACTGCCGTGGTGGTGATCGGGGTTGTGTACCGGCCCCCCAGTGCTGCTGTGGCGGCGGCTCTGGAAGACCTGCACCTCCAGCTGGCCCATGTGACCGGGACTGGCAAACCAGTGTTCGTGTTGGGAGACACAAATTTCGACCTGTCGCGCCAACTGAAGAGTGAAGTTCAACGGTACTCTCAGACACTCCACGATCTCGGCCTGAAACAGCTGGTGACAAGTCCGACCCGGCCCGAGTCCGGCTCACTGATCGATCACGTCATAGTGTGGGCGACAGATGACGTCACTGACGTCAAGGTCAGCCCGTGCAGCTGGAGTGACCACGACCTGGTGGTCACAGAGACGGCGATGAGAAGAGAGCGTGCCCGTCCGGATAACATCAGTATCAGATCGACGCGAGACCTCAACCCAGACCCGCTATGCCTCGACCTGCTGCTGTCGGACTGGACAGCGGCATACGACGCACCCGATCCCAGCCGGAAGTGGACGGCCTGGCTCTCAGTGTGGATCCCTATCATTGACAATCACATGCCGATGAAAGTGATCAAATCGCGCCACCCTCCGTGCCCATGGCTTACCGACAATGATGAGCTGCGCGCCCTGATGCGAGAGCGTGACCTGGCCCACGCAGCTAAACTGGAGCAACCCTCGCCCGAGACGTGTGCAGAATAACGTACGTGCCGGAATCGTGTAAAAGGTGCTCAGTTTAACGCAAAGTCGGCATTCTTCCTATCGTCGTATCGACAGTCACGCAAGACAACGTGGCGGGACATTCGACGGTTCCTGATATCTCCGAGGGGTGGAAAGACAACACCTGCCCCGAGCGATCCCACCAGTCGCTGGGCTGACCGGCTTAATGAACATTTTGCCTCGGTCGGCCCACGGGTGGCGTCGGAGCTGGAGTGGGAGCAGCGTGGGGCCGAGCCCCTCCCCCCGCGCCCGCCGCGCGTGGTGAGCGGGTCATTCCGTGTGCGCGCAGCTACCTTACCCGAGTTGTCGGACGCCATCAAACGTATGTCGACATCGAGAGCGTGCGGTGACGATGGTATCACGATTGACATGTTGCGCATGACGTTCCCAGTCATAGGACCCAGCCTTCTAAATGTGATAAATGCGTCCCTTACATCGGGCAAACTGCCTCCAGAGTGGAAGGTCGCGACAGTGGTACCGTTACATAAGGCGGGCAGTGTGATGGACCCGACAAATTACCGGCCGGTGTCTATCCTGTCTGCTGTAGCAAAGGTGGCGGAGAGTGTAGTGTCTCAGCAGCTGATGTCGTACTTACTATCACATTATATACTGAGTGATGCACAGCATGGGTTCAGACCCGGGCGTTCTACGGAGTCGGCGGTGTTGGATGCGGTCGGATACTTGATGGGCGGCATGGACAGCGGTCTAGTCGGCTGTCTTACGACAGTTGACACGTCCAAGGCGTTCGACAGCGTCCGACATCCCCGGCTGCTGGGCAAGCTAGGCTGGTATGGCATAGATGGTCATTGGTTCGAGGATTGGTTGAGTGGACGTGTTCAGAAGGTCAGGGGAGGGCAACATACTTTTCCGATCATTCACGGAGTGGTACAGGGGTCATTACTGGGGCCAATTTTATTTTTACTTTTTACCAATGACTTAGTATCTTACTTTGATTCGAAAATTGTAATGTACGCGGACGACGTTCAATTTCTTCACAGAGACACCTCGGACAACATTGTGCAGCTCCAAACTCAGGTTCAATCTACAATGGAAAAGGCTCAGCGGTGGTTCATTGAGAATAGCCTAAAAATTAATCCAGTCAAAACTGATCTTGCCTTGATAAAGCATAGACAGAGGCGTGCTCTATCAAATTTTGAAGTTCAGTTTGGTGAGGCCAAAATCAAGCCCTCTGCTAACATTAAGATTTTAGGGGTAGTCGTAGACGGTGGTCTCACTTTTGATGATCACGTTTCATTAGTAATACGTCGCAGTTATGCAACTCTTGGGGGGTTGTCTAAACTCGCAAAACGGCTACCAAAAGAAGTGAAGAAATTGATAGTCGAGACGCTTGTATTCCCACACTTGTCATACTGTTTATCTGCTTGGGCTGGCTGTGGCAAGACGCAGCGACGTCGCGTTCAAAAAGTGATTAACCATTGTGCACAGGTCGTATTTGGTGTTCGTAGATCGACACATGTGACACAGCTGTTAAACGAGCTAAAATGGCCAAGTGTCGACCAACTGATCAGCGAATGTGACCTGTCGAGAATGCACTTCCTTCTGAACTCCCCCCACGCACCAGTCAGCCTGTGCGAGAGTTTTGTATATCGCGGGGAGATTTCTGGAAGGGAGACTCGAGCTGTGCAGGCAGGCGCGTTGCAGTTACCCCGGGTTCGCACCGAGCACGCGAGACGTTACTTTAACTACCGCGCAACCAAGCAGTGGAATTTGGCTCCTGCTCATGTTAAAGATACCCGCACAGCAGCGGGATGCCGGAAGTGTGCGAGAAATTGGATTTTAACCGATACAACAGCGTGAAATGTGTATATGTTCTTTTAGATTTAGGTTTTAGGAGCCTTTACAGCTTTTTATCCTTGGCGAATGTATGTAGGTATATGTGTGTATGTTTGTGTGTGTGTGCGGGTGTGGGCGACGGGCGTATCTGTGTGTATTGTAATGACGCTTGACTGGAAGAGCCATGAATTGTGGAAGTCCTAAGAAATAAATGATGATGATGATGATGGTGTCGGCCGCTGGACCTTCGCCCCGGCAGGCTCGCGTCGGGCCGGCACTGTTACCATCTGTGCTGTGTCACTACGACGACGACGACCGTCGGACCTGTCGCCACACCACCCGGTCCCCGTTCCTGCCGGCGCCGGCGCCTCAGCCCGGCCGCAGTGACCTTGACTGGTCCCCGGGCGGTGGCGTGACCCGGCGCGGCAGGCGCGGCGCCAGCGCCAGGCGCCGGGGGTGCAGAGGAAGCCGGGCGTGGCGTCGCTCCGATCCCGGCGGTCGTCAGCGGAGCCTGCTGATGGGGCTCATCAACGTTCAGTCCCTGCTACCGAAGATCGCGGCGCTGCAGCACGAACACCTGCACCGACTGAACTACGACATCTGCGTCATCACCGAGACCTGGCTTCGATCCGCCACTGCGTCCAGGCTGGTCACCTTCCCCGGTTACGCGCTGCACCGTGCCGACCGGCTTGGTGACGTGGGCCACGGCGGAGTGTCCATACTGATCCGCGACAACTACACAGCCTCCATCATCTCCCAGCCGGCGTCAGATTGCGCCGACTGTCGGCTGGAGTCGCTCTGGCTGCGAGTGAAGCCCAAGTCCGGCCCTCACTTCTCCATCGCGGCAGTCTACCGGCCCCCACGGCGAACGGTGTCAGCCGTCCAGGCGGACTTAAACAAACTGGAGATGCAGTTTCAGCGGGTTTTACTGCGGCACCCCGGACCTGTCTTTATTATGGGTGACTTGAACTGTAATTTACTTGACTCGTCAACCAACTCTGGAAAGGACCGTCTGTTGGAGATGCTGCAATCGTTTAATTTAAATCAGTTTGTAGCACAACCGACCTACTCCTCTAGCTCACTTTTAGATGCGTAATTTGTAACTCTAGTGACGTTGTGGAGCGTGTTGAAGCCTTTAAATGTGCGTTAAGCCCTCATCATTTTATCCGTGTCCTTTCATGTCTGCCAAAATGTCGTAGGAAGCCTGTTCGCATCTGCACACGCTTTTTAAAAAGCATCGATCATGTTTGTTTGCTCCGTGACTTGCATCTTGTTGACTGGTCAGGTGTTTTTAGCTGTCCGTCTGTCGCCGATATGTGGTCTTACATCACTCACTGTCTGCTCCCGGTGGTCGATAGGCATGCTCCACTCAAAACCATTTCAGTTAGGAACCCTTGTGCACCAGCTATCACCCCGGCGACCCTGGACCTTATGTCACAGCGGAGGGGCGAGCTGCGCCGTGAGGGGAGATCGCCGGCCTTCCGAGATTTAGACAGGAGGGTCAGGTCGGAGATCAGGCGCGATTGCCGGGCGGACATAGAGGAGAAACTGCGGGCTCGGGGGAGTAGTTCACTGTACTGCACTGTCTGCCCGTTAATCGTGGGTAAACGGAGCAGCACTGCCGACCTTCCTGCTGCCACACCGGATGAGATGAATAGCTTTTTTGTTAATGTCGGCCCGCGTGTCGCGGCCGGCCTCGCTAGTCTCGGGGTGCCGCCCGACGTTTCGTGCCGTCTACCACGGGTAGGAGCTTGCGGTTTTCGTGTTACCGGGGTGACACTGTCCGAGCTGCGGGAGGTAGTGTTCCCTGTGAAGCGTTCTGGTGCGTGTGGACCTGACGGTATTTGTATTCGTATCCTGCTCCTTTGTTTTGACGCCATCGGCCCTGTCCTGCTCCATGTTGTCAATACCTGCCTTACCTCATGCGACTTTCCCGATTCTTGGAAGCACTCTCTGGTTCATCCCATCTTCAAATCCGGTGACCCAACCCTAGTATCTAACTATCGTCCTATTTCTATAGTCCCCATCATGGCCAAAATCGTCGAGCGTGTGGTACAGCGCCAGTTGTCTGCCTACATGTCCGATAATCATCTCCTCTCCCCATCCCAACATGGTTTTCGGCCCCGCCATTCCACAGAAACCGCTCTGCTCTCCATCACTAACCGCATCTTTTCCAACATGGACCGTGGACATGTCTCTCTTTTGTGCCTCTTGGACCTTAGTAAATGCTTTGACATTATTCCTCATTCACAGCTTCTTTCCAAACTCCAGCACTATGGCATTGACCCGGTCTGGTTTTCATCCTATCTCATCGGTAATACTCAGTCAGTTTGCATCTCTTCCCCTTCTGGTGACAGAGTGATCTCCAAGCCTCTTTCCAATACCATGGGTGTCTTCCAGGGATCAGCCCTTGGTCTTCTGTTATTCACTATTTTTGCCAACGACCTCAGCCTGCACGCGCCAGACGCTCATGTGAACCAGTACGCTGACGATACCCAGGTCCTTATATCCGATGTCAAACGCAACCTTCCTAGCCTCATCCTACGCATGGAGACTACACTGTCCTCCTTATCATCGTGGTTCCATGCACACGGACTTA
>JAXIVJ010007700.1:20000-55000 GCA_036785665.1 Chirona hameri
GTGTGTGTGTGTGTGTGTGTGTGTGTGTGTGTGTGTGTGTGTGTGTGTGTGTGTGTGTGTGTGTGTGTGTGTGTGTGTGTGTGTGTGTGTGTGTGTGTGTGTGTGTGTGTGTGTGTGTGTGTGTGTGTGTGTGTGTGTGTGTGTGTGTGTGTGTGTGTGTGTGTGTGTGTGTGTGTGTGTGTGTGTGTGTGTGTGTGTGTGTGTGTGTGTGTGTGTGTGTGTGTGTGTGTGTGTGTGTGTGTGTGTGTGTGTGTGTGTGTGTGTGTGTGTGTGTGTGTGTGTGTGTGTGTGTGTGTGTGTGTGTGTGTGTGTGTGTGTGTGTGTGTGTGTGTGTGTGTGTGTGTGTGTGTGTGTGTGTGTGTGTGTGTGTGTGTGTGTGTGTGTGTGTGTGTGTGTGTGTGTGTGTGTGTGTGTGTGTGTGTGTGTGTGTGTGTGTGTGTGTGTGTGTGTGTGTGTGTGTGTGTGTGTGTGTGTGTGTGTGTGTGTGTGTGTGTGTGTGTGTGTGTGTGTGTGTGTGTGTGTGTGTGTGTGTGTGTGTGTGTGTGTGTGTCTGCGTGATAGTCTGCTTGGTTTCCCATCGTGACAATTGTAACTTCCCTACTGTTTTATTTAACCGACTTATGACACGTAATAGCCACGCTTATTCGTGGAGTGTCTGTTGATGTCAATATATATATATATATATATATATATATATATATATATATATATATATATATATATATATATATATATATATATATATATATATATATATATATATATATATATATATATATATATATATATATATATATATATATATATATATATATATATATATATATATATATATATATATATATATATATATATATATATATATATATATATATATATATATATATATATATATATATATATATATATATATATATATATATATATATATATATATATATATATATATATATATATATATATATATATATATATATATATATATATATATATATATATATATATATATATATATATATATATATATACGATAGCCTCGGCAGAGGCCATGCAATCAGCCAATCAGCTTGCAGCTGGAGTTGGGCGCCCTATACAATGCTAGCAAGCGAACTCTCTAATGCGAGTCTCTAATGCGAGTCTATCCTTACGCGACTACTTTCGAATATGATTGGCTGAGCCATTTTTTCCATTCGCGTGAACTAGGACCCTCACTCAGAGAGTATGTATATAGTTTTGATAAAATTAATAATTTAGGAACTTCCTTCCTGAATCGGCGCGATGTATGGCCATTTTTGATAATATAAAAAAATAAATTGTAGTTTAAAATATAATCAAATCGTGTTTGGACAACAATTCCAAGGTGAACTATTTCCTTTCAGATGCCCAGCCGCCTTCGCGGTAGAGTTAACACGTTGGAGACAAATTTGTATAGTACGTTCTTTGCAGAACGGATAATATCCATTTAATTTCAATCTGGGGTCCGAGTTAGTAAGTCATTCTTGTCGCCAAAAGGAGTAACTATGCACTGACGCTGAGAACCGCTGCCTTAGATCAAAAGTAACAACACACATGTCAACCTATATTTCTGTCAATGGATGGCACTATTAGTAAACGCCTGAAGTTATGCTGTACCGCATAGCTGGAATCCCACAACTGCGGCCTGCTTAACCCGCGCCGTGCCGGTGCTCGGCGCCACCTTCGCCGTGCCGGGATGGGGGGGGGGGGGGGAGGGGTGGTGTTTAGACACCCCCTCTACCTCGAAAACTAAAAAGGCTATAAAGACGCCGAAACAAGCGTTCGAAAGCTCTCAACAAGCACATTCGAAAGTACTTCACATATGTTTTCCTCGAGTCAATATTGAGGTCCCAGAGGTCATGTAAGGTCAAATTTGCCAGTTTTAAGACTTCGCTCAAGCAACCCCCAGATATCACAGGAACAATGATAGCTAAGAACAAACGGTAAAACGCAATGGAAAGCTCTTGAAAAATTCAATTGCCAAGGTGACTTCAGATTTTATCTCAGGTCAATATTTTAGGCTACACAGATCATCAAATGCCAAAAAGGCTATTTTTTACAAAACAGTTTTCTCACGAATAGCTTTTTACCAATTAACGACAAGGCAATAACGTTGATGCCACCGTGTTTGTCCCGTCAAGGCACTTTTAATCATATTAGTGTTGACCAGGTTAACTCAACTTTAACATTTGACCTCAGGTCAAGGTCAAGTGGTTACTCAAGTAGGTCATCTTGCATATGGGAAGACGTGCCTCGAAGAGACAAACATATTGGTGTCAGTTTCACTTCTCTATCGTCATTATGTCGGAGAGTTATTGACATACAACTGTTGGTGAACTCGGATGACCTCGGCTGACCCTGTAGGGGTCACTAAACAAAAATGACACCTAGATCATCAAGAATGTCCTATGATAAAATGATCCCGAAGGAATTAGACTGTTATCCTGCGTATCCGTGGAATAGGAAGCATTTGAATATTTCCCCATTAACGCATAATATGGAGGTCACGAAATTGACCCGACCTTAGGTCGCTGATAAAAAATCCAAGGTGAACGAATTGTAGATATTTATATGACGTTATGAAATCCTGTAAGTCTAAAACCGATCATCTAAAACTTAACCGTGGTACAACCACAAGTTTTTTTTGGAGGTGGGGTCACGCGACCTGGTCTGGTGACCTGACCTGAGATGACCAGAGGTATTTTGTTTACATAATGTGATCAATTCATGCCCAAACAGCTGTGCTTAAACAGCGGCGCTGCGCGACGTCGTTTTTTCGCTATCCTCGAAAAACCGGGGGAGGAGGGGGGGGGGGGGGGGGGGGTTAAATACCCCTCCCCCCGGCACTGCGCGGGTTAATGGGGGAAGGGGAACGAGTTATTCATGTCGTCAAAAGGGGTTAAAGGGAGATAATGGCCCTTTTCCACAAAAATGGAGTTAGCACCTGAAATCGATAGACGAGGCCAAACTATAATGTAAATTCATCACATTTTCCATATAGACATTCCTACCGAAAGATATTGCCAGTTTCCTATTGATAAACGATCCACGCTTATATCGATCGGTACTCAGCAAGTACTCGGTAGCGAATTCAGTAAATTAGCCTCCCTACGCATTGTTATTTATCATGAAGGTATGCAATATGTTTCCTGCACTTTATCTTTTGCGAATATGTGCCAAATTTTGTATGAACAATCAACAATCATTTGAAAAAAGTGCATGGACATCGGCAGTTTATCTTGGCACTGGACGGCCGGTGCCAAGCTAAACTACGGCGACCTATTTAGTGTCGGCGATTTGTTTTCAAGTGCCCATTCAACAACGTTGAACAGATTGATGCAAAAGCGCCAGAGGTTGCACTTTCCAATACTGGATGGAAAATACTGATCATTAATTTTCCTAAACTTCCAACTGTGAATTACGGAATAATTTTATTTAATTCTTAAATTTAAATAACAACATTTTAATACCATAACAGTAAGCAAATAAATTGTTGCTAACAAAATCAAAATGTGATTATCAACCTTTAACCACACCCTGATGCTGAGAACCACTTACTTAAAATGTATCATTCCATATTTCGGAACAAGCGTGTTATCTAGAAGGAAAGGCAAACATAAAATTGGCCTATTTATATGCATACATTGCATGTTTCACTTCTCAGTTATCATCCCAAGCCAAGAAACTGTTTCACCCGTGTTTTCTTAGGATGTGAAAGGACAACAACTACGGAACTGGCCGGTATTTGCCGTGTTATTGAGAACGCGTCTCCACTTTTCCAGCAGCTATCAACCGTTTGCATGACTTTTACCTTGGAATTTAAGAAATCCGTTTTGATAAATACAAAATAAACGATAGCATGATATGGCCTAGGTTCATATGCATGAACAGATCGTACCAAACATTTTATGCTAAATACGTCTAGCCTCCGGACTGCCAGACAATATGGATGGATTACGACTCCGACGCCAGTGACCAGAGCATCGCGTCGGCATGGAGAGTGCCACCGTCGGTCTCGGCGGCGCGTCTCTCAGCACAGACCCGATGTCGGCCGACCTTGCGGTACCGCCGGCCGCCGACCCGCCAGTATATAACTGGCGGCCGGCCGGCGGAGGGCACACTCGTCTGCCGTCTGCTGCTCACCCACCGCACCGTCTGCAGTCTGCCATGAGGTGTCTGCTGTGTGTACCGCTGGTGCTGGCCGCCGCCTGCGCCGCCCCGCAGGGCGGCTCGTACGGCGCGCCGCCGCTGCTCACGCCGGCCCAAGAGCAGCGGGCCGCCGCTCTGGACGCGCTGGACGCCCGTCTGGCAGGACGAGGACCTCTCGGGGCCCGCGGCAGACTCGGCCCTCTGGGCGGTCGTCTGGGCGGTCCTCTGGGCGGCCGCTTTGGAGGGCCGCCGGCCGGCCTCCTCCCCAACCAGGGCAACCCGCCGCAGCTGCGACCGGACGGCCTGCTGGACGGACCCGGCTTACCGTACAGCTTCAACTGGGCCGTGGACGAGCCCGACTACGGCAACCACTACGGACACCAGCAGGAGAGCGACGGCGTGGTGACGCAGGGCGAGTACCGTGTACTACTACCCGACGGACGCACCCAGATCGTCACCTTCTCGGTGGAGGGAGACAGCGGCTTCCAGGCCACAATGACGTACGAGGGCGAGGCGCAGTTCCCGCCTCCCGGCGCGCCCGGCGGCCCCGGCGGACCGGCACCCTTCGGCTCGGCACTCGGCGGAGGACCCGTGAGCCACGTGCCCCTCGCCGGAAGGCCCCATGGACCTGGTCTCTTTGCCGGAAGACCCCTTGGACCTAGTTCCCTCGCCGAAAGGCCACTTGGCCCTGATATCCTCTCCGGAAGGCCCCTTGGACCTGGTCCTTTCGCCGGAAGGCCCCTTGTACTTAGTCCTTTCGCTGGAAGGCCCCTTGGACCTGGTCCCTTGGGTCGCGGTCCCCTCGGTCGTGGTTCCCTGGGTCGTGATCCCTTCGGTCGTGGTTCCCTTGGTCGTGGTCCCTTCGCTCTCGGCCCTCTCGGTGCTCGCCCCCTGTCCGGTCCTCTGCTCGACGCCGCAGGAAACCCCATCCCTGATGTCGTTGATGACGTAGTTGATGACGCTCCGGTGAAGAAACCCAGTACCGGTTACGGCTACTGAACCCCGCTGGGAGTGATAGTTGTGGAGAACGGCGAGCCGAGTCTTCCTATTGGTCGGCTGTCGTCAGCAGCAGCAGCGTCAGCAGACGGAGAACAGGCACGCAGTCGTACTGCTCATGACCAATGAACAATAATGACCGCCGCAAACCCACCTGCTTACACCGCTGATATATGAAGGTGTATTTATTTGTCACTTGGCGAAATATATGAAAAATGATAATTTATGAGTTTTTAAACCGCGCTCAGTTGGATCTCCATTCTCGGTTCAAAAGCATTGACTTGGGAGCACCCCCTGGGAGCTCCGAGCACACTCTGACCTTTGTCCGTGCACCCCCGTCCCCCAATAGTTAAGGTGAAGGAGATTCGCAGTCGAGCAAAAACAATTGAACACAAGCGCATTTGAACCTTTCAGTACAATCCACTAAGTAGGACATCTATCAAGACACTTTTGTTCAGATGAAATATTACAAAATTGCCATGCTAGACTTAGGATTGGTAAATATATGCTAATGGTTATGCACCTTCTGAGAATTCTTGAGCACCCCCTGGAAATTCAGCCTGGGTACGGGCCTGCCTTGAAAAAAAGCAAAGTTTTACCCATTTTGCCCCATGCCTGAGCCGAGTAAAACGACCCACTCTCCGGGGCAAAATGGACACGATGACTGTGACTTGATTTTGCGTGTTTTTGAACATTCTTCATCTTCCGTCATTTCATCTTCCGTCATCATCCATTTCGGCCATTTTATAGAAGAAAAAAAGAATATTGTGATATTAATTATCATTTAAATCATCTTTATGTAATTTAATTTTTGAAACGAAAACGCATTTCACCATGTCTACCTATCATTGAATCCCTATCATGATTTTGTTTGCGATGGTTCTCAAATAGGGGTCATTACCCCACTTAGGGTAGGATGGAGCTTTCGGAAGGGGGTAATGGCGATTGAGCAGCTCTGTGTGAGAAATTATAGCTGATTCGTTTCATGATGATTCAGTCAATAGCGTTCGGCTGACACCCCAGCCAATGACGGTTTAAGGGACCAACCGATTAGCAAAGAATAACCCTTACCTACACATATCCATCCTGAAACAATTAGCGATGTCGAAAATTTACGCCTAGCCCAAGCACGTATACAAATTATGGGTACCCATGGTTATACTCTGTTTTGGCAAGTACTGTTTGCACTCAATCATATGGTAATGATGCGGTGATAATGGTAATTAACCCTATTTGTAACAGGCGGGGGGGGGGGGGCGGATTCCGCCCCCCCTCATGTTTTTCGAAGATATCTCCAGAACAGCTGGGAGCAGGCCCATGAAACTTTGGGACTTTTCATAGAATTGAATACCGCATTTGGAGTTAAAATTTTGAGTTCTTAACCTGAACAGAGGCGGTTTCAGGGCACAGTTTTGGGTGGGTTCGGAGGCGACATTTGGCGATAATACGAAAATGCGATCTTCACGGTTTCTTCCTAACTTCCTGAAGTATCAAGGAGTTACATCGGTTTACAGTGATTGCAATAAGTGCAAATTAGTTGATGTTATTGAAATATCATAAAAATTGCATGGCAGAGGCGGTTTCAGGGGCTTGAAAAGGTGGGAGTTTCCAGGAAGTATTCATTGCTTGGCGGGAAGCCAATAGCGCAATGTAAGGGACATTTATAGATATCAAGATGTAAAAGATAGCTTCTGCTTCCATTATTTGCATAATATATTACATATAGAGTTTCAGGGGCGTGTTCAGGCACATGAAAAGGGGGGTGACTGACAAGGTGGTGACGATATGCCAGCGATAACGGCACCATAGACGTTTAGCTTATAATGATATATGCACATATAAGGACAGAAAAGGGAATAGTCATTTTTTGCAGAGGCGCGCTCAGGAATGGAAAAAGGGGGTCATATTATTGCAAAGAAAGTAAGAGGCATGGGCGTACAATGACATAACATTCTGCAGTTTTCGGATGAAACACGCATTACAGGCTACTCTACGAACGATTAAAAGAAAATAGGCGAGTCCAGGTAGGGTAAAAAGGGGGGTAAGCAATGTTAATTGAAGTTGTAAGTGAAATAGTCACTGTTGACTAGTTAGTATCATAATAGCGGATAATATACTTATCGAAAGGTCTTGCGCCTCCCCAGTTTGGATCCTGGATACGCCTATTATGAAGTACAACATGCAAAAAGGAACTATCTACGATCAGTAACATATTTATAGTGCTGGGTAGCAACTTGTCTGCGGTTAATATTTTGTCCAATTTGACCTCCCTTTTTCACTAGCCTGGTACCGCCTATGGCAAAAAAATATGATTTATAACTGTTTTGTCTAATGTCACAATCACATACCATTTCATTTATCAAAAAAACAACATCAAAAAATGGTTTTATTACGCATTTACTTCACCCCATATTGAGTGACCTGCACACGCCTATGATTTTTGAATTTTCAAACGTCACCTTTGTATACCAATTTCCAATTCAATTTCTATCGATTCCTATTAGTTGTGTTAAAATCGGTCTATAAACATGAAAACTATGTTTATTCAAAAATACCACTAAAATTTGTCGTTTTTGCCCCCCTGTTGCCCCCTACCCAAAATGTAGATTTGTTTATTATTTAGAAATGTAGATCGTGTTGAAGGGAACCAAACACCGTTTCATTTTTGAAAATCGGACGGGTAGATCTCGAGATCTCCGGGGGGGGGGGGGGGGCGGAATCCGCCCCCCCCCCCTGTTACAAATAGGGGTAGCCAGGAGCCTGTTACAAATAGGGTTAAGTGATATTGCGGCCCAGCTTTCATGTTTTGTTCGAAACAGCCCCCATTTGCTTTGTCCGAAACTGCCCTTTGTTTTTCCGGACCGGACCAGCATTACATATCATAACAAGGAAAACTGGAGCACTGCATGACACGATGTCTCCAGGCGCATCACGATCTTCCAATAGTCATGGCAATCACTGTACGGAACATTTCTGAGAAACGAAACATTCTCGAGCAAATTTGCACGGACATCAAAGGCACGACGCAGTGCAAATAAAACCAGAAGACCGTTTGCTACCACCTTGACATACTGCACGGGTCTTTAGGTGGACGTTACATCTGTGACTAATTGGCCAATATTCATTGGAACATGGATAACGCGCTGCCTCAGACGCACGACTATCGCTGCGACGAAACATTAGCGTTTCCGTTGTGCGGGGCTGGCGCCGCAGACCTAATAAAGATACCTAATAACGATAAATATTTTACCTAATAAAGATAGGGAAATAATTTTGACGCTATCGTGTTTGTCTCGTCAAGGCGCTTTGAACCATATTAATTTTGACCAGGTTAGGTTAACTTAGAAAGTTGACCTCATGCCAAGGTCTTGTGGTGATGGTCAATACCGTAATTTAGTCAATACTGTAATTTCGTCAATTTCGAACCGATTTCCAATGGAAAATTACCAAAAGCTGCTTCACGTGGCCATGAAAAGAAAAAAAAACATGGAAATGTATGTTCCCTGACAGTTGCCGGACTGGGATTCGTGAAAATGTAGGCGGTGATTTTTTTTTCAATTTTGACCCATTTTTTAGGTATGTTTCGAGAAATATTTCAGAGATCGAAATAAAACTAAAGGAAAAACTACTCCGGAATGTGAGGGTGCCAGCTATTTTAGTTTTGTGCAATTTTAACCAATTTCTATGCATTTTTCGGTAAAAATTTAAGAAATCAAAATAAAATAACATGGAAAGGTTTCTAAAATCAGATTCCAGAAAACAGTTTTGATACTTTTCCACCTACGGAGTAAGAGGGGTGCCCAGTGGTGCGTTTTACCCACTACGTATGCAGCTTGAACTCTTTGGGGTCACAAAGCTAAGTCGGGTACAGATGTACGTGACCTGCAAGTATGAGACCACCCGTTCGATCTGTAGAGGTGGTTAGAAAAACACCAGAACAAAACATTTTTTTTCTGGGCCATGTCATGATGGTTTGAAATATGTAAAGGTAACATTAGATGGCCACTCAGTCTGTACCTATATTGGTGTGCATAGCAGAAACCTCACTGCGTAGGGTTTACCCTAGGTTACCTGGAAGCCCTCCCCCTTTACAACCCCTGAAACCGCCTCTGCCATGCAATTTTTATGATATTCATTATCATCAACTAATTTGCACTTGTTGCAATCACCGTAAGCCGATGTAACTCCTTCATACTTGTGGAAGTTAGGAAGAAACCGTGAAGATTGCATTTCCGTATTATCGCTATATGTCGCCGCAGAACCCTCCAAAAAACGTGCCGTGGAACCGCTTCTGTTCAGGTTAAGAACTTAAAATTTTGACTCCATATGCGGAATTGAATTCTGGGCATATTCCCAAAATTTCATGGGTCTGGTCTTGGTTGTTCGGGAGATATCTGCGAAAACCATGAGGGGGAATCCGCCCCCTCCCCCTGTTACAAATAGGGTTAAGAGAACCGTATCCAATATCCATAGAAAGAAACGAGACGAATGCGTGAGCACCTTATAAAAGTGGATGTAAAAACTAAACAGCCGATGCAAGTCACACGGATAAACATTGCTCAGGAATTAACGGGCTGCGATAATGTGATCCCGTCGACGTTTCCCCCAGTGCGTTGGGATACAGTGACTCCATCAACGTTTCCCCAAGTCCCAACGCGCTGGCGAAAACGTCGATGATAAAAGCCTTTTCGCTTCGCGCTGATGGCTTCTTGTGAGTGTGGAATGGCCTGATTAATCATTTCGGTGACGGTTATGCATGTCCCAAGAGTGTAATCTAGGTTCACTCTCGGTACCTAACACTTTACGAGTCCATCCAACGTATCCTCACAATCGGCAAGTTTAACTCATTTAGGATAGGATGCTGAGAACGCCCCATCATTGAACAGACAGAGTTTACTTCATCCCATGCGATAGAGTTCCTGTTTTTCTTCACCATTCCAAAAACGCCGCCAATGTCCTCAACTCCTCACCAAGGTCTGAACCTTTAAAGGAGCTTCCCTATCCTGACCCAAATGACATAATTTATGGACACCACTGTCAATACTTCCCCTGAAGTGCTCACGCAAGTGATCAGAGCGTCGCGTCAGTGTGAAGAGTGCCGTCGGTCTCGGCGGCGCGTCTCTCACCACAGACCCGATGTCGGCTGACCTTGCGGTACCGCCGGCCGCCGACCCGCCAGTATATAACTGGCGGCCGGCCGGCGGAGGGCACACTCGTCTGCCGTCTGCTGCTCACCCACCGCACCGTCTGCAGTCTGCCATGAGGTGTCTGCTGTGTGTACCGCTGGTGCTGGTCGCTGCCTGCGCCGCCCCGCAGGGTGGCTCGTACGGCGCGCCGCCGCCGCTCACGCCGGCCCAAGAGGAGCGGGCCGCCGCTCTGGAAGCGCTGGACGCCCGTCTGGCAAGACGAGGACCTCTCGGGGCCAACGGCAGATTCCGCCCGCTGGGCGGCCGTCTGGGCAGTCCTCTGGGTGGTCCTCTGGGCGGTGCTCTAGGCGGCCGTCTGGGCGGTCCTCTGGGCGGCCATCTCGGCGGTCCTCTGGGTGGTCCTCTGGGTGGCCATCTGGGCGGTCCTCTGGGCGGCCCGCACGGCCGGCCGGGTGGACGCTTCGGAGGGCCGGCCGGCCGTTTCGGAGGGTTGCTGGCCGCCCGCCTGCCTAACCAGGGCAATCCGCCGCAGCTGCGACCGGACGGCCTGCTGGACGGGCCCGGCGTGCCGTACAGCTTCAATTGGGCCGTGGACGAGCCTGAATACGGCAACCACTACGGCCACCAGCAGGAGAGCGACGGTGTGGTGACACAGGGCGAGTACCGTGTACTACTGCCCGACGGACGCACCCAGATCGTCACTTACTCGGTGGAGGGCGACAGCGGCTTCCAGGCCACGGTGACGTACGAGGGCGAGGCGCAGTTCCCGCCTCCCGGCGCGCACGGCGGCCCCGACGGACCGGCGCCCTTCGGCTCGACACTCGACGGAGGACCCCTTAGCCGCGTGCCCCTGGCCGGAAGGCCCCTTGGATCTGGTCCCTTTGCCGGAAGACCCCTTGGACCTGGTCCCTTTGCCGGAAGGCCTCTTGGACCTGAATCCTTTGCCGGAAGGCCCCTTGGACCTGGTCCCTTCGCTGGAGGTTCTTTTGGCCGTGGTTCCCTGGGTCGTGGTCCTCTCGGCCGTGGTCCCCTTGGTCGTGGTCCCCTCGGTCTCAGCCCTCTCGGTCCGCTCGGTGCTCGCCCCCTGCCCGGTCCTCTGATCGCCGCCGCAGGACACCCCATCCCTGATGTCGTTGATGACGTAGAGAAACCCAGCACCAGCTACGGCTACTGAACCCCGCTGGGAGTGATGATTGTGGAGAACGGCGAGCCGACACTTCCTATTGGTCGGCAGCCGTCAGCAGCAGCAGCGTCAGCAAACGGAGAGCAGGCACGCAGTCGTACTGCTCATGACCAATGAACATTAATGACTGCCGCCAACCCACCTGCTTACACCGCTGCTATATGAATGTGTACTTATTTGTCACTTGGCGAAATATATGAAAATGATAATTTATGAGTTTTTAAACCGCGCTGAGTTGGCTCTCCATTATCGGTTCAAAAGCATTGACTTAGGCACCATGAACAATGGACAAGGTACCTGTTAATGGGAGTCGAAATAATGATTTGTTCAACATTATTACACTGAAGTTGTTTTTAAAAGCAAATACCAAGATGGCAAAGTAGGGAAAAGCGGGGAAAACGGACAACATAACTTCTTTGAATACAGAGCACTGGTACATTGCCCCAGAAATCGGTAATTGGCTAATTTTGAAGGCTGTTTAAGTAGATGTTTAAGTAGTCTCGTACAAAAGACAGTTCGAAAATCATTTATGAAAAGATATTACGTTGAAACAGGCCGGAAGCCAGGCGGGTGCACTGGGTGCCCGTGCACCCCCTGGGAGCTCCCAACACCCCCTAATCTTAGTCCGTGCACCCCTAGTAGTTAAGGTACAGTAGATTCGCAGTCGAGCAAAAACAATTGAACACAAGCGCTTTTGAACCTTTCAGTACTATCCACTAAGTAGGACACCTATCAAGACACTTTTGTTCAGATGAAATATTTTAAATTTGCCATGCTAGACTTAGGATTGGTAAATATATGCTAATGGATATGCACCCTCTGGGAATTCTTGAGCAACCCCTGGAAATTCAGCCTGGCTACGGGCCTGCCCTGAAAAAAAACAATGTTTTACCCATTTTGCCCCATGCCTGAGCCGGGTAAAACGACTCACTCTCCGGGGCAAAATGGACACGATGACTGTGACTTGATTTTGCGTGTTTTTTAACATTCTTCATCTTCCGTCATCATCCATTTTGGCCATTTTATAGAAGAAAAAAG
Organism: Chirona hameri; assembly: GCA_036785665.1. Classification (NCBI taxonomy): domain Eukaryota; kingdom Metazoa; phylum Arthropoda; class Thecostraca; order Balanomorpha; family Balanidae; genus Chirona; species Chirona hameri. The sequence continues at coordinate 32,529 of JAXIVJ010007700.1, forward strand.
AATATTGTGATATTAATCATCATTTAAATCATCTTTATGTAATTTAATTTTTGGAACGAAAACGCATTTCACCATGTCTACCTATCATTGAATCCCTATCATGAGTTTGTTTGCGATGGCTCTCAAATAGGGGTCATTACCCCACTTAGGGTAGGATGGAGCTTTCGGAAGGGGGTAATGGCGATGGAGCAGCTCTGTGTGAGAAATTATAGCTGATTCGTTTCATGATGATTCAGCCAATAGCGTTCGGCTGACACCCCAGCCAATTACGGTTTAAGGGACCAACCGATTAGCAAAGAATAACCCTTACCTACACATATCCATCCTGAAACAATTAGCGATGTCGAAAATTTACGCCTAGCCCAAGTACGTATAGAAATTATGGGTACCCATGGTTATACTCTGTTTTGGCAAGTACTGTTTTCACTCAATCATATGGTAATGATGCGGTGATAATGGTAATTAACCCTATTTGTAACAGGGGGGGGGGGGGGCGGATTCCGCCCCCCCTCATGTTTTTCAAAGATATCTCCAGAACGGCTGGGAGCAGGCTCATGAAACTTTAAGACTTTGCATAGAATTGAATACCGCATTTGGAGTTAAAATTGTGAGTTCTTAACCTGAACAGAGGCGGTTTCAGTGCACAGTTTTGGGTGGGTTCGGAGGCGACATTTGGCGATAATACGGAAATGCGATCTTCACGGTTTCTTCCTAACTTCCTGAAGTATCAAGGAGTTACATCGGTTTACGGTGATTGCAACAAGTGCAAATTAGTTGATGTTATTGAAATATCATAAAAATTGCATGGCAGAGGCGGTTTCAGGGGCTTGAAAAGGTGGGAGTTTCCAGGAAGTATTCAATGCTTGGCGGGAAGCCAATAGAGCGATGTAAGGGACATTTATAGCTATCAAGATGTGAAAGATAGCTTCTGCTTCCATTATTTGCATAATTTATTACATATAGGGTTTCAGGGGCGTGTTCAGGCACATGAAAAGGGGGGTGACTGACAAGGTGATGACGATATGCCAGCGATAACGGCGCAATAGACGTTTAGCTTATAATGATATATGCACATATAAGGACAGAAAAGGGAATAAAGTCATTTTTTGCAGAGGCGCGCTCAGGAATGGAAAAAAGGGGTCATATTATTGCAAGGAAACTAAGAGGCATGGGCGTACAATGACATAACATACTGCAGTTTTCGGATGAAACACGCACCACAGGCTACTCTACGAACGATTATAAGATAATAGGCGAGTCCAGGTAGGGTAAAAAGGGGGGTAAGCAATGTTAATTGAAGTTGTAAGTGAAATAGTCACTGTTGACTAGTTAGTATCATAATAGCGGATACTATACTTATCAAAAGGTATTGCGCCTCCCCAGTTTGGATCCTGGATACGCCTATGATGAAGTACAACATGCAAAAAGGAACTATCTACGATGAGTAACATATTTATAGTGCTGGGTAGCAACTTGTCTGCGGTTAATATTTTGTCCAATTTGATCTCCCTTTTTCACTAACCTGGTACCGCCTATGGCCAACAAATATGATTTATAACTGTTTTGTCTACTGCCACCATCACATACCATTTCATTTATCAAAAAAACAACATAAAAAATGGTTTTATTACGCATTTACTTCACTCCCATATTGAGTGACCTGCACACGCCTATGATTTTTGAATTTTCAAACGTCACCGTTATATACCAATTTCCAATTCAATCTCTATCGATTTCTATTAGTTGTGTTAAAATCGGTCGATAAACATGAAAGCTATGTTTATTCAAAAATACCATTAAAATTTGTCGTTTTTGCCCCCCTGTTGCCCCCCTATCCAAAATTTAGATTTGTTTTTTATTTAGAAATGTAGATCGTGTTGACGGGAACCCAACACCGTTTCATTTTTGAAAATCGGACGGGTAGATCTCGAGATCTCCGGGGGGGGCGGAATCCGCCGCCCCCCCCCGTTACAAATAGGGGTAGCCAGGAGCCTGTTACAAATAGGGTTAAGTGATATTGCGGCCCAGCTCTCATGTTTTGTTCGAAACAGCCCCCATTTGCTTTGTCCGAAACTGCCCTTTGTTTTTCCGGACCGGACCAGCATTACATCTCATAACAAGGGAAACTGGAGCACTGCATGACACGATGTCTCCAGGCGCATCACGATCTTCCAATAGTCATGGCAATCACTGTACGGAACATTTCTGAGAAACGAAACATTCTCGAGCAAATTTGCACGGACATCAAAGGCACGACGCAGTGCAAATAAAACCAGAAGACCGTTTGCTACCACCTTGACATACTGCACGGGTCTTTCCCATTCAACATTCAACAACGTTGAACAGGTTGATGCGAAAGCGTTGCGCTTTCCATGTTGCGCTTTCCAATAGTGGATGGAAAATACTGATCATTAATTTTCCTAAACTTCCAACTGTGAATTACGGAATAATTTTATTTAATTCTTAAATTTAGATAACAACATTTTAATACCATAACGGTAGGCAAAGAAATTGTTGCTATCAAAATCAAAAGGTGATTATCACCCCTTAACCACATCCCTGATGCTGAGAACCACTTACTTAAAATGTATCATTCCATATTTCGGAACAAGTGTGTTATCTAGAAGGAAAGGCAAACATAAAATTGGCCTTTCTCTTTCAGAGAACAAACATAAAATTGGCCTATTTATATGCATACATTGCATGTTTTACTTCTCAGTTATCATCCCAAGCCAAGAAACGGTTACACCCGTGTTTCCTTAGGATGTGAAAGGACAACAATTACGGAACTGGCCGGTATTCGCCGTGTATTGAGATCGCGTCTCCACTTTTCCAGCAGCTATCAACCGTTTTCATGACATTTACCTTGAAATTTAAGAAATCCGTTTAGATAAATACAAAATAAACAATAGCATGATATAACCTAAGTTCATATGCATGAACAGATGGTTCCATACATCCTATGCTAAATACGTCTAGCCTCCGGATTGCCAGACAATATGGATGGATTACGACACCGACGCCAGTGACCAGAGCATCGCGTCGGCATGGAGAGTGTGCCACCGTCGGTCTCGGCGGCACGTCTCTGACCGCAGACCCGATGTCGGCTGACCTTGCGGTACCGCCGGCCGCCGACCCGCCAGTATATAACCGGCGGCCGGCCGGCGGAGGGCATACTCGTCTGCCGTCCGCTGCTCACCCACCGCACCGTCTGCAGTCTGCCATGAGGTGACTGCTGTGTGTACCGCTAGTGCTGGTCGCTGCCTACGCCGCCCCGCAGGGCGGCTCGTACGGCGCGCCACCGCCGCTCACGCCGGCCCAAGAGGAGCGGGCCGCCGCTCTGGACGCGCTGGACGCACGTCTGGCAGGCCGAGGACCTCTCGGGTCCCGCAGCAGACTCAGCCCTCTGGACGGCCGTCTGGGCGGTCCTCTGGGCGGCCGCTTCGGAGGGCCGCTGGCCGGCCGCCTGCCCAACCAGGGCAATCCGCCGCAGCTGCGACCGGACGGCCTGCTGGACGGGCCTGGCGTGCCGTACAGCTTCAACTGGGCCGTGGACGAGCCTAACTACGGCAACCACTACGGCCACCAGGAGGAGGGTGACGGCGTGGTGACGCAGGGCGAGTACCGCGTGCTACTTCCCGACGGACGCACCCAGATCGTCACCTACTCCGTGGACGACGACAGCAGCTTCCAGGCCACGGTGACGTACGAGAGCGAGGCGCAGTTCCCGCCTCCCGGCGCGCCCGGCGGCCCCGGCGGACCGGCACCCTTCGGCTCGGCACTCGACGGAGGACCCCTGAGCCACGTGCCCCTCGTCGGAAGGCCCCTTGTACCTGGTCCTTTCGCTGGAAGGACCCTTGGACCTGGTCCACACACCGGAAGGCCCCTTGGACCTGGTCCCTTGGGTCGCGGTCCCCTCGGTCGTGGTCCCCTGGGTCGTGATCCCTTCGGTCGTGGTTCCCTTGGTCGTGGTCCCCTCGCTCTCGGCCCTCTCGGTGCCCGCCCCCTGCCTGGTCCTCTGCTCGACGCCGCAGGAAACCCCATCCCTGATGTCGTTGATGACGTAGTTGATGACGCTCCGATGAAGAAACCCAGTACCGGTTACGGCTACTGAACCCCGCTGGGTGTGATAGTTGTGGAGAACGGCGAGCCGACACTTCCTATTGGTCGGCAGCCGTCAGCAGCAGCAGCGTCAGCAGACGGAGAACAGGCACGCAGTCGTACTGCTCATGACCAATGCACATTAATGACTGCCGCAAACCCACCTTCTTACACCGCTGATATATGAATGTGTATTTAATTGCCAGTTTGCGAAATATATGAAAAATGATAATGTATGGGTTTGTACACCGCGCCGAGTTGGCTCTGCATTCTCGTTTCAAAAGGATCGACTACGGCGCCATCAACAATGAACAAGCTATACCTGTTAATACGAGTCGAAATAATTATTTGTTCAACAATATTATTCTAAAGTTGAAAAAAGCCAATAACAAGATGGCAAAGTAGGGAAAAGCGGGGCAAACGGACACCATAACTTCTTTGAATACAGAGCACTGGTACATTGCTCCAGAAATTGTTAATTGGATCATTTGAAAGCTGTTCAAGTAGTCACATGTCTGGTACAAAGTACAGTTCGAAATCATGTATGAAAAGATATTACGTTGAAACAGGCCGGTAGCCAGGCGGGTGCACTGGGTGCCCGTGCACCCCCTGGGAGCTCCGAGCACCCTCTGATCTTAGTCCGTGCACCCCTAGTAGTTAAGGTAAAGGACATTCGCTGTCGAGCAAAAACAATTGAACACAGCGCTGGGCGACTCCGCCGCGCGACCACGGGTGTGTGCGCCGGTGTATGTGGATCGAATAGGCCTGCCCGGGTGCAGTAGCCTAATGCAGCAGGAACGGCACCGTGACTGTGGATTGTGAGCCTCGGCGGTCCTCTAGGCGGCCGCTTCGGAGGGCCGGGCGGCCGCTTTTTGAGGGTCGCTGGCCGACCGCCTGCCCAACCAGGGCAACACGCCGCAGCTGCGACCGGACGGCCTGCTGGACGGACCCAGCGTACCGTACATCTTCAACTGGGCCGTGGACGAGCCCGACTACGGCAACCACTACGGCCACCAGCAGGAGAGCGACGGCGTGGTGACGCAGGGCGAGTACCGTGTACTACTGCCCGACGGACGCACCCAGATCGTCACCTACTCGGTGGAGGGCGACAGCGGCTTCCAGGCCACGGTGACGTACGAGGGCGAGGCGCAGTTCCCGCCTCCCGGCACGCCCGGCGGCCCCGGCGGACCGGCGCCCTTCGGCTCGGCACTCGGCGGAGGACCCCTGAGCCGCGTGCCCCTCGCCGGAAGGCCCCTTGGACCTTGTCCACTCGCCGGAAGGCCCTTTGTACCTGGTCCCTTCGCCGGAAGACCCCTTGGACTTGGTCCCTTGGGTCGTAGTATCCTAGAACCTGGTCCCTCGCTGGAGGTTCTCTTGGCCGTAGTCCCCTGGGTCGTGGTCCCCTCGGTCTCGGCCCTCTCGGTCCGCTCGGTGCTCGCCCCCTGCCCGGTCCTCTGTTCGCTGCTGCAGGACGCCCCATTCCCTGATGTCGTTGATGACGTAGTTGATGACGCCCCGGTGAAGAAACCCAGCACCAGTTACGACTACTGAACCCCGCTGGGAGTGATCATTGTAGTGAAAAGCGAGCCGACACTTCCTATTGGTCGGCAGCCGTCAGCAGCAGCAGCGTCAGCAAACGGAGAACAGTCGCGCAGTCGTATTGCTCATGACCAATGAACAATAATGACTGGTGCCCACCAACCTGCTTACACCGTTGATATATGAATGTGTATTTATTTGTCACTTTGCGAAATATATGAAAAATTATCATTTATGAGTTTTTATACCGCGCTGGGTTGGCTCTCCAGTCTCGGTTAAAAAGGATTGACTACGGCGCCATTAACAATGGACAAGGTACCTGTCAATACGAGTCGAAATAATGATTTGTTCAACATTATTACACTGAAGTTGTTTTTAAAAGGCCAATACCAAGATTTGCAAAGTGGGGAAAATGGGGGCAAACGGACACCATATCTTCTTTGAATACAGAACACCCCAGAAATCGTTAATTGGATAATTTTGAAGGCTGTTCAAGTAGAGATGTCTGGTATGTATAAAGGACAGCTCGAAAATCATTTATGAACAGATATGACGTTGAAAAAGGCTGGTAGCCAGACGGGTGCACTGGGTGCCCGTGCACCCCCTGGGAGCTATGAACACACTCTGACCTTTGTCCGTGCACCTCCAGTAGTTAACCCTATTTGTAACAGGCTCCTGGCTACCCCTATTTGTAACAGGGGGGGGGGGGGGTGCGGATTCCGCCCCCCCCGGAGATCTCGAGATCTACCCGTCCGATTTTCAAAAATGAAACGGTGTTTGGTTCCCCTCAACACGATCTACATTTATAAATAATAAAAATATAACTTTGGGATAGGGGGGCAACAGGGGGGCAAAAACTACATACACATTTTAGTGGTATTTTTGATCCAACATAGCTTTCATGTTTATCGACCGATTTTAACAAAACCAATAGAAATCGATAGAGATTTGATTGGAAATTGATATATGACGGTGACGTTTACAAATTCAAAAATCATAGGCGTGTGCAGGTCACTAAATATAGGGGTGAAGTATATGCGTAATAAAACCATTTTTTATGTTGTTTTTTTATAAATGAAATGGTATGTGATTGAGACATTAGACAAAACAGTTATAAATCATATTTTTTGCCATAGGCGGTACCAGGTTAGTAAAAAGGGGGGGGGGGGTGAAATTGGGGAAAAATATTAACCGCAGACAAGTTGCAACCCAGCACTATAAATATGTTACTGATCGTAGATAGTTCCTTTTTGCATGTTGCACTTCATCATAGGCGTATCCAGGATCCAAACTGGGGCGGCGCAAGACCTTTTGATAAGTATATTATCCGCTATTATGATACTAACTTGTCAACACTGACTATTTCACTTACAACTTAAATTAACATTGCTTACCCCCTTTTTACCCTACCTGGACTCGCCTATTATCTTATAATCGTTCGTAGAGTAGCCTGTGGTGCGTGTTTCATCCGAAAACTGCAGTATGTTAAGTAATTGTACGCCCATGCCTCTTAGTTTCCTTGCAATAATATGACCCCCTTTCTTCCATTCCTGAGCGCGCCTCTGCAAAAAATGGCTTTATTCCCTTTTCTGGCCTCATATGTGCATATATCATTATAAGCTAAACGTCTATTGCGCCGTTATCGCTGGCATATCGTCATCACCATGCCAGTCACCCCTCTTTTCATGTTCCTGAACACGCCCCTGAAACTCTATATGTAATAAATTATGCAAATTATGGAAGCAGAAGCTATCTTGTACATCTTGATAGCTATAAATGCCCCTTGCATTGCTCTATTGGCTTCCCGCCAAGCATTGAATACTTCCTGGAAACCCCCCTTTACAAGCCCCTGACACCGCCTCTGCCATGCAATTTTTATGATATTTCATAAACATCAACTAATTTGCACTTGTTGCAATCACCGTAAACCGATTTAACTCCTTCATACTTGAGGAAGTTAGGAAGAAACCGTGGAAGATCGCATTTCCGTATTATCGCCAAATGTCGCCTCCGAACCCACCCAAAACTGTGCCCTGGAACCGCCACTGTTCAGGTTAAGAACTCAAAATTTTGATTGCAAATGCGGAGTTCAATTCTATGAAAAGTTCCAAAATTTCATGGGCCTGCTCCCAGCTGCTCTGGAGATATATGGGGAAAACATGAGGGGGGGGGGGGGGGGGGGGGGGCGGAATCCGCCCCCCCTGTTACAAATAGGGTTAAGGTGAAGGAAATTCGCAGTCAAGCAAAAACAATTTAAGACAAGCGCTTTTGAACCTTTCAGTACAATCCACTAAGTAGGACACCTATTAAGACACTTTTGTTCAAATGCAATATTTAAATGTGTCATGCTAGACTTAGGATTGGTAAATATATGCTAATGGTTTTGCCCCCTCTGGGAATTCTTGTGCACCCCTTGGAAGTTCAGCCTGGCTACGGTGTGGCGTTGCAAACAAATATATAAAGCGATTTTTTGCCCATTTTGCCGTATGTCTGAGCTGGGTAAAACGACCCACTCTCAGGGGCAAAATGGACACAATGACTGTGACTTGATTTTGCGAGTTTGTGATAATTCTTCATCTTCCGTTATCCTTCAACATCCATTGCGACCATTTTATAGAAGAAAAAAATATTGCGATATGATCACTTAACTCATATTTATATATTTTTTATTTTTGAAACGAAACGCATTTCACCATTTCTACCTATCATTGATTCCCTATCATGATTTTGTTTGCGATGGTTCTCAAATAGTGGTCATTACCCCACTTAGGGTAGGATAGAGCTTTCGGGAGGGGGTAATGGCGATTGAGCAGCTCTGCGTTCCCTCAGCCCATAATAATAATAATAATAATAATAATAATAATAATAATAATAATAATAATAATAATAATAATAATAATAATAATAATAATAATAATAATAATGCCATTTATTTCGCACCATAACAGTGGTACATATAAACCAACCCTAAATCACACACATATATACAGTCAAGTAAGAGGCTAAGGAAGGTGCTGGTGGTATTTGCAGTCGTGTGACTGCTCCAGACAAGGTAAAATCAAGGTAAAATCCTCAACTTAAATTGGTGATTTTGTTTTGTTATTTTATATTTTGACGTGAATTTTCCAACCCGCGAGCTCGGATTTTTCTTGTTTTATTTTGCATGTCACGAGTCAAAACAAAACAAAATCACGTCTAAATTTCCACATGCGTTTCTGCGTGAAGATACAGTAATCGACAGCTAGCAGGAAATCAAGATGGCCAATTTCACAAAGCAAAAAAGTTTGTAATTACAAATAATGTATTTGTTATTACAAATAATGTTTACACATGTTTGTAGTTTGGATTTCACACAACCCCAGGGCAGTAAATTTCAATTTACTATTTACAAACTAGTTTACAAAATTATTGTTTGTAGAAATGTTTGCAATTGCACATGTTCTATTTCTCAAACGTTGACGGAAGTGAGGAAATGTTTGCAATTATAAACTTGTAATTCCAGTGGGTCAGGGGTTCTGAATTTCAGAGACTGCATTGATAGTTGACATTGTTTGACTGCTCAGGTTATTTTCTTGGTGAGGTTGTTACATTGCCGAGGTTGTTAAGGAAATGGTTTAGTTATACATAGATATAGCTGCCCCAAAAAAGTTATTTCTCGAGAGATTCGAGCAGGGATCTCCAGCTTTGAAGTCCAGTCACAGTGCATCTTACCGATTGCGCTGTGAGGGGACGGGCGCCTCCGCGCGGAGAAACCGCATGGCGATAGAATTGCAACGGTCAACGATGTCTTGTGCAATATGCAGTGAACCTTCACCCTTTACGACGTAGGAAATCGGCTAGGTTAGGTAAAAATGGTCGAGAAATTCAACTATCTTTTGTTTAAATAGTAGTCCTGTTGTTATGCTCCGCCACCCGGTGAATGGCCAAATTCTGTTTACTCTAATTGCTTACCAAGATGTATTTTGACGATCAGAGTTTGCATTCCGATGAAATGTTAATTAAAAGATAATTCTCCCTATAACTAATTGTATATTGAATACAAAAATAAACCACAATGTAAATATTTGTTAAATTAATTTATTAACAATCAAACTATTTGTCATTAGCATCAAGTTTAATACAAACCTTCTTGATGTCAAGGTTTCTGCTGTACTAACATTTTTCTTTACAATTTTCATTACAATCGGTAATTCAGAGGTGGTGAATGTGTGTGAAATGTCTTTTGTGAGGTTTGCAATTTTATCTTGCGTTTGTAATCGCAAACATGTGTAATTACTAACTTCTTTGTGAAATAGGCCTCAAATTGAATAATCTAGCCGAGTTTTGAAAATGCATATTTCAAGGCGCCAGAGAGCCAGGAAGTGTGAGAATACTTCTGACGAGATGAAAGAGGAGAAGAGAGAAGATACTAGAGAAGAGAAGGTAGATGCTGACACAGAAGAGGATAGTGAATAGAAGAGAGGTGTCATGAGAGAAGAAAAGAGAGAGGATAAGAGTGAAGAGAATATAGAAGAGAAGATAGAAAAGAAGATAGAAGAGAAAATAGAAGAGAAGATAGGAGTGATGATCAAAGAGAAGCTGGATAAGAAGATAGGACAGATCATAGAAAGGAAGATAAAAAAGAAGGTATTAGAGAAAATAGAAGAAAAGATATACGAGATCATCGGAAAGATGATAGAAGACAAGATAGAAGAGAAATTATCAAGTAGGATGGAAGGAAAGATGGAAAAGGGAAGAGGGAAGAAGGGAAGATAAGATGGAAGGAACATAGTAGAAACGATAGGAGGGAAGATAGAAGAGCAGAGTAGAGAGCAGCTTGGAGAGACGATAGAAAAGTTGATAGAAGAGAAGATAGAGGAAAAGATAGAGGAGAAGATAGAGGAGAAGAAAGAAGAGAATATAGAAGAGAAGAGAGATGGTTGGATAACTGTACAAGATAGGAATATACAGCACATCCCGGGTAGGAAGAGGCATCGCATTCCCGGAGAGCAGGAACATTGTGTTGCCTTATCGAACTTGTTCAGTGTCCTAGAGCCTGTCGAGGAACCTGAGAAGGAAAATATTCGATATTAGATGATCGGTGATTCGCGGGTGAGGCCCCTTGGGAGAGTGTTTTGTGGGAGGGCGGACAGGTGTGCCGTCAAACCAGGAGTGAAAGTGTCCGAACTTATCCCTATTATCCAGGACTAGCTACGTGCATGCGATCCCGAAACGATCATCATTCAAGTGGGGGTCAATGACGTTGGACCGAGGCGCAGCGTAAAGCTTGTGGAAGAATATTGAAAACTGCTGCAGACGCTGAAGGAGGCTAGGCAGCCTAGTGTCATCGCTGGCATCCTCCCTCGAGCTGCAGTCGGCACGGAGTGGTACTCCAGAGCCCTGTCAGCAAATCACTCTGTGAGTAAGCTATGCTCGGCTATGGGGTTTTAGTTTGTCGACCTGTGGGATAAGTTTTATGGCAGCGACGTGTGCTACATGAGGGATGGTTTGCATTTATCGGATGAGGGGGCGACAGTACTGGGGTTGCATACGCAAGGGTGATTCAGGGAAGCTGGGCGGGAGGGGGACCAGAAGACAGGTAAAAAGGCATCGAGAAGTAGGCAATGGTGGAGGTTCAACTGATAAGGGGACGCATCAAAGTTATCATAGCTGTAGCAGTAGTAGCAGTGGTAGAGAGAGACCTAAATGTAATATTGGATGCATAATGTTAAATGCACAGAGCATTAGATCAAAATTTGATGAGTTCAGATGCTATGTTGTTATTCAAAAACCGAATATTATTTGTGTAACAGAGACATGGGTTAGTGAGGAATTGTGTGGTGATAGGCTACAGGACTTCGAACTACAATGTTACAACATGTTTTCGTACTGCAGGAAATCACGGCAGGGTGGCGGGGTGTTTGTATACGTAAACAGTTTGTACGGTGCTAAGAGGGTTGATGATCCATTAAAAGCGAAGGACGTAGAATCAATTTGGATAGACGTTAAAATTGGTGCAGGTAATAGGGATAACTTAAGAATAGGAGCATTCTACAGACCAGGTAATCTTTTGAGAATGCCTCAAGTTGAAGCAGACCGAGTGATCTGCGAGGAAATTCGTAAATTTTGCAAACACATTGTCTGATCATGGGGGATTTAAATGTACGAGGGAATGAAGGCAGGGTAGAGACCAACGAGTGTATGTTGTTCAGGCAACTTTTTGAAGAGGAACTTTTTATGCATCAATTTGTCACTGAACCAACTAGATTATGTTCAATTATTGACCTAGTCTTCTCTGACAACAGAGAACTAGTGAGTGATGTAACCATCGGTGAAAGACTCGGTAAAAGCGATCATAGTATAGTAAACTTTAATATCTCATCTAATGTTAACCCGCGCACTGCAGGGGGGTTGATTTCCGCCCCCCCTCAGGTTTTTCAAAGATGGCGAAAAAACGGCGGCGCGCAGCGCCGCCGGGTTTTGATACACCTGTTAGGACATCAATTGCGCACACTTTGAGATAACAAAATATGCTCGAGTCATCTCAGGTCAGGTCACCAGACCAGGTCAAGTGACCCCACCACCAAAAATGTTTGCAGTTGTGCCAAAGCCAGAGTTTTTCACCGATCAGGTTGAAACTTACAGGATGTCATGAGGGCATCAGTACTTACAATTCGTATAACTCATAATTTTTTGTATCGGTGACCTAAGGTCAGGTCAATTTCGTAACCTCCCCATAATAAGTCAATGGGGAAATATACAAATGCTTCCTATTTCAAGTAATGCATGGTATTAGTCCAATTACTTCTGGATCATGTTATTATAGGATATTCTTGATGATCCAAGTGTAAGTTTTGTTCAGTGACCCCTATTGGGTCATTTGAGGTCATGCGAGGTCACCATCACTTTTTTGCCAATAACTCTCGACATAATGAAGATAGAGAAGTAAAGCAGACATCAATGTGTTTGTCTTGTCGAGACACGTCTTCCCATATGCAACATGCCCTACTTGGGTCACCACTTGACCTTGACCTTAGGTCAAATTGTTAAGTTGACTTAACAAGGTCACCTTGTATATTATTCAAAGCGCCTTGACAAGATAAACACAATGGCGTAAACAGTTTTCCGTTATCTTTATTAAGTAAAAGGTTAATAGCAAAAAACGATTTAGCAAAAAACTGCATTTTTTTTTCTTTTTGACCTCTGGAGCCTCAAATATTGACCTGAGATCAAATCTGAGGACACCGTAGCGATTCAAAATTTCACTGGCTGGCGTTTGCGTTTTTCCGTTTGTTTCTAATTATCATTGTTTCTGAGATATATGGGAATTTCTGGAGCGATGTCCTAAAACAGGAAAAACTGGAAAATTTGACCTTTGATGACCTCTGGTGACTTCAATTTTGACCTGACTTAAAAAAATTCTTTACTTTCGATAGAACATGTATGAAGTTATCAAATGCCTTTTTCCGCTTCTCGCTACGTTGCGTAGTTTTCGAGATCTCAGGGGGGGGGGGGGGGGGGTGGAAATCAACCCCCCCTGCAGTTGGTGTTCGGCGCAAAGCCCCTGCAGTGCGCGGGTTAAGCTTCAAAGATAATCTCCTTCTGGTTCCAAATTTTAATCAAGCAGACTTTGACAAAATTAGAAATGAACTCGCCCAGATAGATTGGAACAGTGAGTTTGCAAGATTAGATACATGTGAATCCTGGAATTCTTTTAAGACTATATTGAAAGCAGTTCAGAGAAGACACATACCAGAAGCATAAACGTAATAGAACAAAAAAGATAGACCTCCCTGGCTCCCTGGCTAAGTTAGAAATGCCATCAAAACGAAAAGAGCTGCATTAAAGAAAATGAAGGGATCATCAATGGGGTCAAATAAGAGAAGTTAGCAAAAAAGTAGGGACGAGGTTAAGAGAAGAGTCAGGGCTGTAAAAAGAGCAAAGGAAAATAGACTTGGCAAGGGGAAATATGCCGATGCATTGCCGACAGTAAGATAATTTCTAGTTTTTACAAACTGAATAACGATTTTCTATGATCGCGAAGTTCGATGGATGAGTGACGTGTCACGCCGTGCTGACATTTGACTAGGTCGGAGCTCTGTCAATGGTTTTGATTGTAAGAGGTTTTGATGTTCCGGATTTTAATCGAAAAATAATTTCAAGGGAGATAATCACTCTTTTCCACAAAAATGGAGTTAGCACCTGAAATCGATAGACGAGGTAAAAATATGATGTAAATTCATGACATTTTGCATATAAACATTCCTACCGAAAGATATTGGCAGTTTCCTACGGATAACCGATCAACGCTTATATCGGTTGGTACTCAGCGAGTACTCGATAACGAATTCGGTAAATTAGCCTTCCTACTAGAGATGCAAAAATTCCCCCAAAAACAGGAACCGGCCCCGCACCGCCACCGCTCATACATGAGTTGGGACCGGCATCAAGGCCGGCCACATGTGGCAGCACCCGCCAGGCCCGGCACGCGGCAGCTCAAGCTAGGAATCTGCATGTATACTTCATTCTACACTTAAAATCTTTTAGCAGGAATATTTATAGTTTGCAATGTGCATTTTGCACCATTTTAACACACACCACATTGAAACACCAATGGATAATGGATATATATGGACCATGGAGTAAAGAAATCCCACACAAGTCAGAACTTGAGATAAATAATCAACAACAGACTAACAGGAAAGTCAAACAGGTCAAGGTGAGTAGACTTCTTTCATCTTTGGTGGTTTGCAAAAATAAAAAACAAAAATAAGACGCATGATAGATATATAGATCATGCAAGTCCAAACGAGCAGCTTAAAAGTATGTAATAAGTATGCATTCATCACTCAACATCACACAATGCAATGTTTGGGTTGTAATTGTAATAGCTTCTACAAACAATGTTGAGGTTAGAGGTACTACAACCTACTTACTTATTTGATCAATGTTGACATGGACTAGTAAATACTAAATATACTTCACAGGATAATGGGGAAAAGGCAAGTTTTCCTGGACATTTAAGTATGACAAACATACTAAAAACATTGGGAGTGACAATCATATCTTGAATGATAAAAGTAAAATAATCGACCTGTTTTAAATTACAGAGTATCCTCGGTTTTCTCACTATCCAAGCCAAGATATCTATAACTAACATCTAAGCCAGTCACACACAGAGCCACTCTTATACGGCCTTGTCACATATTTATACAGCCTTGGGCAGTGAGCACAGATAAACAAAGCTTGAGCTACTTCACTGCCAAAGCCAAGGCCGTACAACTGCCTTGGTACAACTTCACACGTCCGTCAAGCTAGCAGCAGATTCATATTCGCGAATAAGCTGCTGCCAGACAGACATTCGCCGGGCTCGAATATACTGCTACTGGCAGCAGATTCGGCGAATGTCTGTCAGCTGGCAGCATATTCGTGAACAACTTCCGCAGCCTTCTTGGCGCATCTTAGACGCGAGCAGCAGATTCAGATATTCGCCGGGCTCGAATATACTGCTACCAGCAGCAGATTCGGCGAATGTCTGTCAGCTGGGAGCATATTCGTGAACAACTTCCGCGGCATTTTTGGCGCATCATCTGAACGCCAGCAGCAGATTCGCAACGTGATGTGTTTGAGTTGAGTTGTTCGGTGAGAGATGGGTACCTTCTAGGTAAGTAGGTATTGATCAACGTATTACTGACTTGAAGCAGTCAGTGAGTAGCACCTCTAACCTCCTCCTACTTACCTAGAAGGTACCCATCTTTCACCGAACAACTCAAACACATCACGTTGCGAATCTGCTGTTGGCGTTCAGATGATCCGCGAAAAATGCCGCGGAAGTTGTTCACGAATATGCTGCCAGCTGACAGACATTCGCCGAATCTGCTGCTGGTAGCAGTATATTCGAGCCCGGCGAATATCTGAATCTGCTGCTCGCGCCAAAAAGGCCGCGTAAGTTGTTCACGAATATGCTGCCAGCTGACAGACATTCGCCGAATCTGCTGCCAGTAGCAGTATATTCGAGCCCGGCGAATGTCTGTCTGGCAGCAGCAGATTCGCGAATATGAATCTGCTGCTAGCTTGACGGACGTCAACTTCACTGCTGTGCGTAATGGCGTCTGAAGTATTTGACAATTGTGAAGCGTTGAGCTCAAAACGGCGCAGACAATTAATCCCGTCACCGAAATGACTAACTTTATCACCATAATTACTTAAAATCACCAAAATGAAAATGTCAACATATTGCGGATTCGGCAGATGGACTTCTTTAAAAAATATTTAAACTTCAACTGACACCAATGGTTAAGATTTAATACTACAGCTTATTTTCGAATACGAACATGAACAATTGTCTTCACACAATTCTGAGGCGTCGCGATTCTGAGGTGTGAAGTTGTGAATATCTGTCAGCGACACATTCGCGAATATCGATCTACTGCTTAATTGACACACGTGATTCTTTTACGGTCCAGTCCTGGCGAATTCGTCGCAAATGTGACTCATCAAAACACATTGTTTGGAAATTGGGTTTGAATGTGTTGTCGGGGAGTGTGTCACGTGTAATTATGCAAGGTCATATATAAATTATGGAGCTATTGTGATAAGAAGTTGAAGTGGAACTAGACAGGTTTGCATTCTGTGATAGGTCTTGGCCATTTAAGATTTCTTTGCAAAATGTTTTTGTTTGTGTTTTGCAGTCTTTCCACCTTTATAATTGTAATTGCATAAAATACAATATTTGTTCACTACCAAAACTACAAATGATATGACTTGAATATGTCCTTTCTCATGTGGAACTAAATAGTAAATATGTATCAATAAATATTCTCAGTAATATGTATTTACAATAGTATTAACAATAATTATTATCATATACGTGGGTGGTTTTGTTCCATAGGTACTTATTTGTTATACAAAATAATTTGGGGTGACCTGGGGCAATGGGATGACTAAATATAATATTGTATGCCACCCCACCTAGTTACTAGTGATGACAGTGGAATATGATTTGGGGTAGTTGTTTCTGTTTGACTGCACTCGACTCTCACACTGCTGCAGTGACTGAGCTGATGAATTGATCATGAATTGACCCTGTAGTTTGATTTATTAAGTTTCACTGGTGTGTCCACTCCTTGCTAGGTCGTACTAGTTATCACTTTTAATTTGTAAACTAGGACATTGTTATGTGTTATGCTGGTGTTTTACTGTTGTATATTTTGTTTTCTCAATTTATCATGATCTTTAAGCATGTATGTTCTGACTTCTGCCAATATTTATTTCTATTTTTTTGTTTTAATTGATAACTTGTGCTGAGCCCGGCATGAGTCCGGCAAGCCTGAGTTCAGACACAGCTTCAGGCACGCCGGGCCTGAATTTGGGCCCAGCGCCGGCTCCGTGGTCCTGAAATTTGCGTCTCTACTTCCTACGCATTGCTATTTATCATGAAGGTATGCAATATATTTCTTGCACTTCATATTTTGCGAATATGTGCCAAAGTTTCTTTTACAAACAATCAACAATCATTTGAGAAAAAGGGGCATTGAAATTGGCAGTTTAGCTTGGCACCGGCCGGCCGGTGCCAAGCTAAACTACGGCAAACTATTTAGTGTCGGCGATTTGTTTGCAAGTGTCCCAAGTTCAACAACGTTGAACAGAGGCCTATTTCACAAAGAAGTTAGTAATTACACATGTTTGCGATTACAAACGCAAGACAATATTGCAAACCTCACAAAAAGACATTTCACAAACATTCGCCACCTCTGAATTACCGATTGTAAAGAAAATTGTAAACACAAATGTTAGTACAGCAGAAAGCTTGAAATCAAGAACGTTTGTATTAAACTTGATGCTAATGACAAATAATTTGATTCTTAACAAATTAATTTAACAAATATTTACATTGTGGTTTATTTTTTTATTCAATATAAAATAAGTTATAGGGAGAATAATCTTGTAATTAACATTTCATCGGAATGCAAACTCTGATCGTAAAAATACATCTTGGTAAGCAGTTAGAGTAAACAGAATTTGACCATTCACCAGGTGGCGGAGCATAACAACAGCACTACTCTTAAAAGAAAGATCGTTGAATTTCTCGACCATTTGTTCACCTAACCTAGCCGATTTCCTACGTCGTAAAGGGTGAAGGTTCACTGCACATTGCACAAGACATCGTTGACCGCTGCAATTCTATCGCCATGCGGGTTCTCCGCGCGGAGCGCAATCGGTAAGGTGCACTGGGACTTCAAAGCTGGAGATCCCTGTTCGAATCTCTCGGGTAATAACTTTTTGGGGCAGCTATACCTATGCATAACTAAACCATTACCCTAACAACCTCGGCAACGTAACAACCTCACCAAGAAAATAACCTGAACAGTCAAACAATGTCAACTGTCAATGGAGTTTCTGAAATTCAGAACCCCTGACCCACTGGAATTACAAGTTTGTAATTGCAAACATTTCCTCACTTCCGTCAACCTTTGAGAAATAGAACATGTGCAATTGCAAACATTTTACAAACAATATCTTTGTAAAGTAGTTTGTAAATAGTAAATTGAGATTTACTGCCCTGGGGTTTTGTGAAATCCAAACTACAAACATGTGTAAAAATTATTTGTAATTACAAAGCAATTCTTTGTAATTACAAACTTATTTGCTTTGTAAATGGGCTACAGATTGATGCAAAAGCTTCAGAATAGGGCCCGAAGGGCCCTATTCCGAAGAAAAAAACATATTTTTGTTTAATTTTTAAAGAAGAAAATGTTCAAAATATGCCCTTCTAAAAATATAGTGGGCCTACTCCGTTGAGTTTTTTTTTGGTGGGGGTACTTTATGCCCCCCTGGTCAAAAATTTCCCCCTCCTGAAGTGAATCCTGTGTACGCCACTGACAGGTCCCTATTTTCCTATCAATATATTACATAATAATGTTGTGATTTTCGTTTCAATTTTTATTTTCGAAAGCGTATATTTTGGAAACCAGTGATAAGACAAGACTTGCTTATATTCAAGTCGTGAGAAGCGTCTGAAAACATTGTACCATATAATTTGGCAACTTAAATGTTTTTTCTTTTGCTCAATAATGACGTAATCACCCAAATAAAAAAAAACTTAATTTGTATTAAGTTAAGTGACGTTTACGAGAGCAAAAATATCAATCCTTTTAAGCAGCTTTTACTTCATATGTTTCACTACAAAAGGCGTATATTTGACAACTTTCAGAAAGGTGGGAATATCCCTTTAAAATATATGATTCCATATTGCGGATCAAGTGTGTTACCTTCGCCAATGTATGGCAAATATAAAAATGGCCTATTTCTATGCACACATTAAATTGTTCACTCATCAGTTATAACCCCAAGCCAAGCCAGTTATAACCCCAAACCCGTGTTTCCTTAGGATGTAAAAGAACAACAATTACGGAACTCGCCGGGATTCGCCGTGTTATTGAGATCGCGTTTCTTATTTTGCAGCCGTTATCAACTGTTTTCATGAGTGGTGGACATCCAGACCACGAAACTTTTTGACTACGCCTCACTATGATAATCACGGCCAAGCAGAACAAACGCCCAATCATTCTTCCCAACCGGCACCACTGTATCAAAATGTATTTCCGAGGATAAACATGATAGACCTGGACATTTGTAAATGCAATTTCAGAGAACAAACATAAAATTGGCCTATTTATATGCATACATTGCATGTTTTACTTCTCAGTTATCATCCCAAGCCAAGAAACTGTTACACCCGTGTTTCCTTAGAATGTGCAAGGACAACAACTACGGAACTGGCCGATATTTGCCGTGTTATTGAAATCGCGTCTCCACTTTTGCAGCAGCTATCAACCGTTTTCATGAGAGGTGGACGCCGGGATTCCGTCACCTTTGGACTACGCCTCCATATGGTAATCACGGTCAAGCAGATCATACCTACTTGCGGCCAGTTGTATCTAAAACATCCTCACGCTGAAGCATCCAGTTTTAAGTTCACGTAAAACGGACCAGTTTGGTGTCCCGAATTGCCCTGGGTTGCCATTTTCCCCAACCATTCTGCCCAACAGGTACCACTGTAGCAAAATGTATTGCCGAGAATAACAATGCTAGACCCCTGGAAATCTGTAAATGCTCTTTCAGAAATCAGAGAACTTATGTACCGACCATCAAAAACCAAGAATTTGACATAAATTTTACCAGGTGCTTAAATCAATTGCCTCTGAAAACAGGTAATCCGTTACCTGAGACCGTTTTCATGAGACCGTTTTCATGAGAGGTGGACGCCGGGATTCCGTCACCTTTGGACTACGCCTCCATATGGTAATCACGGTCAAGCAGATCATACCTACTTGCGGCCAGTTGTATCTAAAACATCCTCACGCTGAAGCATCCAGTTTTAAGTTCACGTAAAACGGACCAGTTTGGTGTCCCGAATTGCCCTGGGTTGCCATTTTCCCCAACCATTCTGCCCAACAGGTACCACTGTAGCAAAATGTATTGCCGAGAATAACAACCCCTGGAAATCTGTAAATGCTCTTTCAGAAATCAGAGAACTTATGTACCGACCATCAAAAACCAAGAAGTTGACATAAATTTTACCAGGTGCTTAAATCAATTGCCTCTGAAAACAGGTAATCCAAAGGTACCTAATGGATCCAAGTCCTCGTCTGACCGGAACTTCCCAGTACTTCTATGATCGGTGCGGACACATACAGATGCAGAAGCTCTCAAAATAGTCAGTTTGCTTGGGCTGCTCACTTTCTATTTTGAATGGTCAAATGTTAAGAACCATTGGACCGAATCCCCCACTCAAGAAGCCTTATCATGTTTTTTTCCCTGATGATATGTCCCGTCACTATGTGTTTGTCTTTTACCTTGGAATATATTAAATCCGTTTAGATAAATACAAAATAAGCGATAGCATGATATGACCTAGGTTCATATGCATGAACCGATCGTACCATACATCCTATGCTAAATACGTCTAGCCTGCGGACTGCCAGACAATATGGATGGATTACGACTCCGACGCCAGTGACCAGAACATCGCGTCGGCATGGAGAGTGCCACCGTCGGTCTCGGCGGCGCGTCTCTCACCACAGACCCGATGTCGGCTGACCTTGCGGTGCCGCCGGCCGCCGACCCGCCAGTATATAACCGGCGGCCGGCCGGCGGAGGGCACACTCGTCTGCCGTCTGCTGCTCACCCACCGCACCCACCTGCAGTCTGCCATGAGGTGTCTGCTGTGTGTATCGCTGGTGCTGGCCGCCGCCTGCGCCGCCCCGCAGGGCGGCTCGTACGGCGCGCCGCCGCCGCTCACGCCGGCCCAAGAAGAGCGGGCCGCCGCTCTGGACGCGCTGGACGCACGTCTGGCAGGCCGAGGACCTTTCGGGGCCCGCGGCGGACTCGGCCTTCTGGGCGGACGTCTGGGCGGTCCTCTGGGCGGCCGCTTCGGAGGGTCGGGCGGCCGCTTCGGAAGGCCGCTGGCCGACCGCCTGTCCAACCAGGAAACCCGCCGCAGCTGCGACCGGACGGCCTGCTGTACGGACCCGGCGTACCGTACAGCTTCAACTGGGCCGTGGACGAGCCCGACTACGGCAACCACTACGGCCACCAGCAGGAGAGCGACGGCGTGTTGACGCAGGGCGAGTACCGTGTGCTACTGCCCGACGGACGCACCCAGATCGTCACCTACTCGGTGGAGGGCGACAGCGGCTTCCAGGCCACGGTGACGTACGAGGGCCAGGCGCAGTTCCCGCCTATCGGCGCGCCCGGCGGGCCCGGCGGCCCCGGCGGACCGGCGCCCTTCGGCTCGGCACTTGCCGGAGGACCCCTGAGCCGCGTGCCCCTCGCCGGAAGGCCCCTTGGACCTGGTCCCTTTGCCGGAAGGCCCCTTGGACCTAGTCTCCTCGCCGAAAGGCCCCTTGGCCCTGATCCCCTCGCCGGAAGGCCCCTTGAACCTGGCCCCTTCGCCGAAAGGCCCCTTGGACCTGTTCCCTTCGCCGGAAGGCCCCTTGGACCTGGTCCCTTGGATCGTGGTCCCCTCGGTCGTGGTCCCCTGGGTCGTGATCCCCTCGGTCGTGGTCCCCTTGGCCGTGGTCCCTTCGGTATCGGTCCTCTCGGTGCTCGCCCCCTGCCCGGCCCTCTGCTCGGCGCCGCAGAACACCCCATCCCTGATGTCGTTAATGACGTAGTTGATGACGGTCCGGTGAAGAAACCCAGTACCGGTTACGGCTACTGAACCCCGCTGGGTGTGATATTTGTGGAGAACGGCGAGCCGACACTTCCTATTGGTCGGGTGTCGTTAGCAGCAGCAGCGTCAGCAGACGGAGAACAGGCACGCAGTCGTACTGTTCATGACCAATGAACAGTAATGACTGCCGCAAACCCACCTGCTTACACCGCTGATATATGAATGTGTATTTATTTGTCGCTTTACGAAATATATGAAAAATGATAATTGGTGAATTTGTACACCGCGCCGAGTTGGCTCTCCATTCTCGTTTCAAAAGGATCGACTACGGCGCCATCAACAATGGACAAGCTATACCTGTTAATACGAGTCGAAATGATGATTTGTTCAACAATATTATACTAAAGTTTTAAAAAAAGAAGCAAATAGCAAGTAGCAAAGTAGGGAAAAGCGGGGCAATCGGGCGCCATAACTTCTTTGAATACAGAGCACTGATACATTGCCCCAGAAATCGGCAATTGGATAATGTTGAAGGCCGTTCAAGATGACATGTCTGGTACAAAAGACAGTTCGAAAATCATTTATGAAAAGATATGATGTTGAAACAGGCCGGTAGCCAGGCGGGTGCACTGGGTGCCCGTGCACTCCCTGGGAGCTCCGAGCACACTGACCTTTG
>JAXIVJ010007701.1:0-59357 GCA_036785665.1 Chirona hameri
CATTTCTAAAATTTTGTTTTTTGACCCAACAAAAATTCAAAAAAAGTTTTTTTTTAAATGCCCACAAAATCAAATTTTTCAAAGATATTTTTAAAAAAACTTAATACATGCCAGATAACGATATATGGGCAACTAACATACCAAATTTCAAAATGATATAATTTTTTTTGACTGACATGGCATATAAAGTATGGGTAAATCATGACGTCATATTTTGAAATTGCGTTTTTTTGGCTTTTATGGACCGCATGCATACCGGCAAATAAATGCCAGCACTGTATTTTTTTTTAGATACAACTGATATAGGAACATGCTTTCTTCATTTATATTTATCAATTTCAAAATTTTGACCTTCAGTGACCTGAACTTGACCTGAACTTGACACTTAATCTTCTTAACTTCACACTTAAAATTCACGTAAATTAAGTCAGGTAGTAAAATGACTATCACTATCGAATTCTACGCGTTAAAGCATCCATAAAACATGTGCTGCATGACTTTCGTAGATGATTTGTGTGTAGTGACCTTTTGTGACCTGACTTTGACCTTGATCTTTTCCAACAATCTCACTTTAGCTCATGTGGGATATGTATCATACCTTTGACAGCACTTTGGGTGATCATAGGCGCAATCGAAGGCCATGGATGGCAAGTATTGTCCATAAACTCAAATACTTCGATTTTGACGTTTGACTTGACCGTGACCTGACATGTGACCTTAATTTGAAATTTTTAAGTGTGCGTTAGGTTTATCTCAGTGAGCGCTTTCGAATGCCGCCTTGCGCGTCCGCTGCGACCATTGGTTCTGAAGATACCAGGGGGGGGGCTAAAAAAAAATCCCCCCCCCCCCCCCCCCCAGTGAGTCGTGTTACAGAATATACCCCAGTGACTGCGGGTTAAGGCTCCAGAGGTCATAAATGGTCAAAAAGGGCTGTTTGTGGCAAAACAAAATCGCAAATAACTTTTGATCTAATGAAGATAAAGAAATACTGTTGACGCCATCGTGTTTGTCTCAAGGCGCGTCGATTTTTTTCTCACTCGGGTCAAGGTGAAGCGGTGACCCAAGTAGGTCATATTCATATCTTCGGAAGAGGAAGCATTTGAATATTTCCCCATTGACTTATCATGGGAGGTTACGAGATTGACCCGACCCCAGGTCACCGATATCAAAAATCCGAGATACAAATTATAGATACTCGTAACCCTATGACACCCAGTAAGTTTGAAACTGATGGGTCAAAAGCGTTGGCTGTGGACGACAGCAAACTTTTTTGGTGGTGGGGTCACGTGACCTGGTCTGGTGACCTGAACTGAGATGACCCGGAGTATTTTTTCTCACAAAATGTGGGTAATAGATGCCCCAACACCTATGCCAAAAACGGCGACGCTGCTTTTTTCGTGTGAATAACGCCACAACTCTACTTTTCAGATGACGAGGCCATAGAGGCTGTCATCGATCTACTCGGCAGCGACCTTTCGTCTCTGGTGGGGGAGACAGCGGAGCAGCCGAGAATGGAGCCGGCCACTGGCAGCTCGTACTGTGTGACCGTGGAGGAGCTGAAAGTCGGCGAAGCTGGCAGTCTCGCCAGCGCCCTGCTCTTGTGGGCCATTGCCCATGTAGTCTTCGCCTAAAGAGTGCGTCGTAACGCCCGCCGCCCACCATACTTCTTCTTACAGCACTTCGTGCTGGACATCCGCGAAACGGCGACGCTGCCACGCGCTGTTTGGCGGGCGGCAAAGGCCCTGGGGGCAGCCGAGTGATAGTGCGGGCGGCAAAGACGCTGGAGGCAGCCGAGGGGGCAGCCGAGTGATGGTGCGGGCGGCAAAGACGCTGGAGGCAGCCGAGTGATAGTGCGGGCGGCAAAGACGCTGGAGGCAGCCGAGGGGCAGCCGAGTGATGGTGCGGGCGGCAAAGACGCTGGAGGCAGCCGAGGGGGCAGCCGAGTGATAGTGTGGGTGGGCAACGACGCTGGAGGCAGCCGAGTACGTTGCGTGACGGGGTGCAGCCGAGTACGTTGCGTGAGGGGTACAGCCGAGTACGGTGCGTGAGGGGGGGTGCAGCCGAGTACGTTGCGTGAGGGGTGCAGCCGAGTACGTTGCGTGAGGAGGTACAGCCGAGTACGTTGTGTGAGGTGGTGCAGCCGAGTACGTTGCGTGAGGGGGGTGCAGCCGAGGGGGCAGCCGAGTACGTTGCGTGATCTCTGCTAGTAATGTTTGTGTTTTGTTCTTGTTTAATACATTGTTACATTTTTAACATTTATTTATGGAACTGGTGGAATCTATCATCCACGAGTCGTATAGGTGGTCTTGTGTCATGCCACCTCATTTCCTCGACAGAGAGCACGAGATGGTCTCGTTGGAGAAAGTACATGGAATGAGAGATTATCAGGAGCATCAGGAGAGATAAAGATAGGCGTGCGGAGACAAAACACGTACATTTAGAACCTCTATATAGGTGTCGTAAAAGATACTGGAAGCATCTCGACCGGAAAGTGCCAAGAGTTGAAACCGACGCGTTATCTTTGAAGAGACCATGAGGACATTATATGGTCTACGGGGCCGCAAAATATTTACTTACGGATACCGTTTTTTGTTCGAAAAGGTCTCTGAGGAGTGAGCTTCTTTGCGAAGATGTGCTGGTGGTTTCTGGGCAGGCTCATGCACGGTTTCTGAAGAAGCCATTGAGGTGAAGTGAATTATCTCACAAGAGACCGAAGATGATGCGCGGTTTCGCTCAAGCCAAACTAAAAATTAAATGGTCTCAAAAAGGGTGGCTCTTTGCAAAGTCGTTTTAAATGCCTCGGAGACTTTCTCATGGGCTTTTCTGTTTCTCAGTGTACACTGAGAAACAGAAAAGCCCATGAGAAAGTCTCCGAGGCATTTAAAACGACTTTGCAAAGAGCCACCCTTTTTGAGACCATTTAATTTTTAGTTTGGCTTGAGCGAAAACGCGCATCATCTTCGGTCTCTTGTGAGATAATTCACTTCACCTCAATGGCTTCTTCGGAAACCGTGCATGAGCCTGCCCAGAAACCACCAGCACATCTTCGCAAAGAAGCTCACTCCTCAGAGACCTTTTTGAACAAAAAACGGTATCCGTAAGTAAATATTTTGCGGGCCCCGTAGACCATATAATGTCCTCATGGTCTCTTCAAAGATAACGCGTCGGTTTCAACTCTTGGCACTTTCCGGTCGAGATGCTTCCAGTATCTTTTACGAGACCTATATAGAGGTTCTAAATGCACGTGTTTTGTCTCCGCACGCCTATCTTTATCTCTCCTGATGCTCCTGATAATCTCTCATTCCATGTACTTTCTCCAACGAGACCATCTCGTGCTCTCTGTCGAGGAAATGAGGTGGCATGACACAAGACCACCTATACGACTCGTGGATGATAGATTCCACCAGTTCCCATACATAAATGTTAAAAATGTAACAATGTATTCAACAAGAACAAAACACAAACATTACTAGCAGAGATCACGCAACGTACTCGGCTGCACCACCTCACACAACGTACTCGGCTGTACCCCCCTCACGCAACGTACTCGGCTGCACCCCGTCACGCAACGTACTCGGCTGCCTCCAGCGTCGTTGCCGCCCGCACTATCACTCGGCTGCCCCTCGGCTGCCTCCAGCGTCTTTGCCGCCCGCACTATCACTCGGCTGCCTCCAGCGTCTTTGCCGCCCGCACCATCACTCGGCTGCCCCCTCGGCTGCCTCCAGCGTCTTTGCCGCCCGCACTATCACTCGGCTGCCCCCAGGGCCTTTGCCGCCCGCCAAACAGCGCGTGGCAGCGTCGCCGTTTCGCGGATGTCCAGCACGAAGTGCTGTAAGAAGAAGTATGGTGGGCGGCGGGCGTTACGACGCACTCTTTAGGCGAAGACTACATGGGCAATGGCCCACAAGAGCAGGGCGCTGGCGAGACTGCCAGCTTCTTTCACTGCCGACTTTCAGCTCCTCCACGGTCACACAGTACGAGCTGCCAGTGGCCGGCTCCATTCTCGGCTGCTCCGCTGTCTCCCCCACCAGAGACGAAAGGTCGCTGCCGAGTAGATCGATGACAGCCTGTATGGCCTCGTCATCTGAAAAGTAGAGTTGTGGCGTTATTCACACGAAAAAAGCAGCGTCGCCGTTTTTGGCACAGGTGTTGGGGCATCTATTACCCACATTTTGTGAGAAAAAATACTCCGGGTCATCTCAGTTCAGGTCACCAGACCAGGTCACGTGACCCCACCACCAAAAAAGTTTGTTGTCGTACCACAGCCAACGTTTTTGACCCATCAGTTTCAAACTTACTGGGTGTCATAGGGTTACGAGTATCTATAATTTGTTTCTCGGATTTTGATATCGGTGACCTGGGGTCGGGTCAATCTCGTAACCTCCCCATGATAAGTCAATGGGAAATATTCAAATGCTTCCTCTTCCGAAGATATGAATATGACCTACTTGGGTCACCGCTTCACCTTGACCAGAGTAAAAAAAAAAATCGACGCGCCTTGACGAGACAAACACGATGGCGTCAACAGTATTTCTTTATCTTCATTAGATAAAAAGTTATTTGCGATTTTGTTTTGCCACAACAGCCCTTTTTGACCATTTATGACCTCTGGAGCCTTAACCCGGCAGTCACTGGGGTATATTCTGTAACACGACTCACTGGGGGGGGGGGGGGGGGGCTGAGCCCCCCCCCCTGGTATCTTCAGAACCAATGATCGCAGCGGACGCGCAAGGCGGCATTCGAAAGCGCTCAATGAGATAAACCTAACGCACACTTACAAATTTCAAATTAAGGTCACATGTCAGGTCACGGTCAAGTCAAACGTCAAAATCGAAGTATTTGAGTTTATGGACAATACTTGCCATCCATGGCCTTCGATTGCGCCTATGATCACCCAAAGTGCTGTCAAAGGTATGATACATATACCACATGAGCTAAAGTGAGATTGTTGGAAAAGATCAAGGTCAACGTCAGGTCACAAAAGGTCACTACACACAAATAATCTACGAAAGTCATGCAGCACATGTTTTATGGATGCTTTAACGCGTAGAATTCGATAGTGATAGTCATTTTACTACCTGACTTCATTTACGTGAAAGTTAAGTGTGAAGTTAAGAAGATTAAGTGTCAAGTTCAGGTCAAGTTCAGGTCACTGAAGGTCAAAATTTTGAAATTGATTAATATAAATGAAGAAAGCATGTTCCTATATCAGTTGTATCTATAAAAAAAATACAGTGCTGGCATTCATTTGTCTGTATCTGGTCAATAAAAGCCGAAAAACGCAATTAAAAAATATGACGTCATGATCTACCCATACTTTTATGCCATGTCAGTCAAAAAAATGATATCATTCTGAAATTTGGTATGTTAGTTGCCCATATGTCGTTATCTGACATGTATTCAGTTTTTTTTAAAAATATCTGAGGAATTTGATTTTGTGGGCATTTAAAAAGAACTTTTTTTGAATTTTTGTTGGGTCAAAAAACAAAATTTTAGAAATGTCGAGATAGCTGGTTTGTATCCCTTGCAATTATCTACCTTTTAGCGTTTTTCGATTGCATTTTGCTTCAAATGTGGCATTTGTATGGCTTGGCAAAGTTTAGCTGATCTTTGTGTCAAAATCGTGTTTAGTGACGTCACTAAATTCACTATATCTCAAACAATTCTGACGAAATTGCTTCATTTTCGCACAAAAGGTGTAAAAATGATGCCCGGAAAGGTACTGAAAGTTTGGCGTCGATATCTGCATTAGTTGTTGAGATATTCCCAATATTCCAAGGGGGGGGGGCTAAACCCCCCCCCCCCCAAGTGACTCGCGGGTTAACTATTGATCTAAGCTAAAATTTGAGGAAACCATGCGGATTGCATTTTTTAATGGCTATCGATTGGCGTTTTCCGTTTGTTTCTAGCTAGTTCCAGATATTTTTGGGTTTCTGGATCGAAGTCCCAAAACTGGGAAATTTTACCTTGATGACCTCTGGTGACCTCAATTTTGACCTGAGCGAAAAATATCATGAAATGGTTTCTCAATTGTTTTTTAGGAGCTTTCGAATCGTATTTTTCGTTGTGGTCTACGTCTCATAGAAACAGATTTAGAAGAGGGGTCGACCGTCGACCCCCCCCCCCCCCACCCCCCCCCCCCCGGCACGGCGAAGGTGGTGCCGAGCACCGGCACCGGCACGGCACACGGCGCATTCGGACTGAGAATTTGTGCGACATTGGGAAATGATATCTGCAGTACAATTACGCATGTAAGAGATTTCAAGACCAGGAGCTGAATCTTATCACTGCGCTGTGGTCACCTGTGGTGCCTTCGCCCATTCTGCTCTTCATGTTTTCGACGAAGTTTTGAAGGCGAAGTGCGATGTCCGCCTGCTTGCCGCCTGCCTTGCCCGTTATCCGGAGAAATTCATCCAAATCTGAAATAACAAGCGTAGCAGTTGGCACCATACCATAACAAACACCTCCCCGTCACATGCTCACGCATTCACACTGACAAACACACATAAATACGTGGAGGCGAGGGGGAAGAGGAGAGCCGTGAGACGAGAGACGAGAGACGAGAGGAGACGAGAGGAGACGAGAGGAGACGAGAGGAGACGAGAGGAGAGGAGAGGAGAGGAGAGGAGAGGAGAGGAGAGGAGAGGAGAGGAGAGGAGAGGAGAGGAGAGGAGAGGAGAGGAGAGGAGAGGAGAGAGGAAAGGAGAGAGGAGAGAGGAGAGAGAGGAGAGAGGGGAGAGAGAGGAGAGAGAGGAGAGAGAGGAGAGAGAGAGAGAGGAGAGAGAGGAGAGAGAGGAGAGGGAGAGAGGGAGAGAGAGAGTAGAGAGAGGAGAGAGAGAGGAGAGAGGAGAGAGAGAGGAGAGAGGGGAGAGGGGAGAGAGGAGAGAGAGGATAGAGGAAATGAGAGAGAGGAGAGAGAGGAGAGAGGAGAGAGAGGAGAGAGGAGAGAGAGGAGAGAGGAAAGAGGAGAGAGGGAGGAGTGAGGAGAGAGAGAGGAGAGAGGAGAGAGAGGAGAAAGGAGAGGAGGGAAGGAGAGAGGAGAGGAGAGAGAGGAAAGAGGGAGTTGAGAGAGAAATGGCAAAAATGGGGGATACCTAGCATTGCATTTAACAGAACGCGCAGGAAATTCACGCAACCAACATCTTTACACACATCCAGACTTGTCAATGATTCATATTTGTCATGAGTCGATTCACAGTGATTCACGGACCATAATGAATGATTCAATCATGATTCAATCACTCAACATTACCATAATGAATGATTCAATCATGATTCAATCACTCAACATTACCATAATGAATGATTCAATCATGATTCAATCGCTCAGCATTACCATAATGAATGATTCAATCTTGATTCAATCACTCAACATTAATGGGAAGTGGCGACTCCTTTGTCTAACTCCTTTGATTTTGACTGTGCGACTCTAAGATTGTATGAGCGTGATAGGAAGGTCATGCTCTACCTGTGTGCTAATTTTCAGGCACATAAGAATAGTCTGCTGTTTGACCTTAAACCTATCTGACCTGCTCTAACTCCTTTGATTTTGAATGTGCGACTCTAAGATTTTACCAGAATGATCACTAGGTCGTGATCTATCTGTGTACCAATATTGAAGCCAATCCAAATAGTCCGCTAATGTATTTCCGAATGTGAATGTGAATGTGAGCCAATTGGACACGCGTGTTGTTTATTTTGATTATAAAATGATATTTATAATATTTATTATAATTGCGAATTCCAAGTTCCAAAAGCATTAGTGACTTTACGTTTCACTTTTTTAAGCGAATAGAACATTTATTTTGATTTTGCATTAGGTATTATTTTTATAAAGCATGATGTGGAATAAAGCGGCGCCGATGCTCAGTGATATTTGGGACATGCGGAGGTCATGCAAATGTTTGTTTATGATTTAGTTTTTGATATGGTATAGCCTAGAAATTAGGAAAAGGTGGGTACCTATTGATCATTTTTCGTGTGAAAAAGGTGTGCGTGTACTGTGTGGTTTATGAACCAAAGTATGAGTTAGTTACCTTTTCTAAGTATTTAGGTACCTACCCCTAACCCTACCAGTTCCAAGGTATTCACCTAGTTCGGGCTGATTGAACAGTGGCTTTGTACCCACTGGAGTTGGACACAAAGCCTCGCTTTCTTTACGCATAGATGAATTACAGGCTACAGCTCAGGACACAGAGCTCATATAATTGGCCATTAAGTGCCTGGTTTGTCTACAGGGCACAGATGAATGCTGGGCCGCTGGCATATTTTGTGGACAGTTTATGCTGTTCGACCAAAAAAGAATGATTCTTTGAGCAATGAATGATTCAATCAGTCTATTTTCTCTGTATGAATGATTCAATCAGTGACTCACAACAGGTTTGCGCATGAGGTGAATCGATTCATGAGTCATTCATTTGAAATAAGAATGATTCAATCAAAAGTAGTCGATTCACATTGAATCGTTGACAAGTCTGCTGACACATCTAGTTACATTTTAATTGTCTCAGTACGGGACAAATTAGCATCAAAATTGTGAAAGACGAGTCACTTCCAAAATTGCACAGTCGCTTTCTAAAAGCATTAATGCCTGATCACTACACAATGCGTGGAACCACGTAAACGAGTACCTCGGCGCTGGAGAACATCCAGCCGAACTTCTCCTGACGCGGGCGAGCGGCAGCCGGCAGTGGACGATCATCCGCCTGCGCTCGGCAAACGTCAGCTCCTTCAGAGCCTCCACGTCCCGCGGAGCAGTAGAGGTGCTGTTGAGCGAGCTGGCGGCAGTCACCACGTCGATTGATGGCGGTTCCGTTGAAGGAAGATAGTGTGCCAGTCCTCGCCTCACCTGGCTGGCAGTCCTCCTTTTCTTGCCGCCACCGGCGTCCTCGGCGAAGAAGCGCTTATTTTTCGTCAATGACCTTTAACACTACACGGTCAGCTGAGTATGCCACACCGTCAGCTAATTATACAAAATGACATAACGGCTTGGGTCGCGTATTGAACCTGACCTGACCTATTGGCTACAAGCGGTAGGTTAGGCCGTCCCAATTGCACTTAATGGCTATACGAGCGGAGTGGTAGGTTAGGCCATCTCGATCAGACTTAATGGGTCGTAGGTATGCAATATGTTTCCTGCACTTAATCTTTTGCAAATATGTGCCAAACATTTTATGAACAATCAACAATCATTTGAAAAAAGTCATTGACATCAGCAGTTTAGCATGGCACCGGCCGGCCGGTGCCAAGCAAAACTACAGCGACCTATTTAGCGTCGGCGATTTGTTTACAAGTGCCCATTCAACAACGTTGAACATATTGATGCAAAAGCGCCAGATGTTGCGCTTTCCAACAGTAGAGGGAAAATACCGATCATTAATTTTCCCAAACTTCCAACTTTGAATTAGGGATAGTTTTATTTAATTCTTAAATTTAGATCACAACATTTTAATACCATAACGGTAGCCAAATAAGATGTTGCTAACAAAATCAAAAGGTGATTATCTCCCTTTAATCCATTTCAAAGTTTAACCTTTTATGACCTGACCTTGACCTTTTATGAACTATGTCAGGTCGTGAAAATGGCTCCTACTTAGTCCTCTGCGAGCATTGTGTGGGTTAGGCTTTGGATGGAAAGTATGACCCTGAAACTAATTTATCTCAATGTTTACATTTGACACGACTCACGACTGTGACATGACATGAGACTTTATTTTGAAAATGTTTGATTACCGCCTTGCGCGTCTCGCTGCGGTTACTGGTTCAGAAGATAACGAGGGGGCTTAATCTCCTCCCCGTTTGAATGGCGAACCCAGCGGGGCACAGGTCAACATATTCTTTACTGGAGGCTTCGAAACAGATAGTCCAGGCCTTACTGGCAAACGCCATGGCCGACCTGCTGGGGCTGGAAGCTGCGCCGAAATTCTGACACAATCGGTTACGTTTGTGTCAGACCAGGGTAGCTACTAGCTAGACAACTAGACAACAGTAACTAGGCAGCGCTAGACGCTGCTCCGAAATTGTGTAGGCCTAAAATCGGTCCTAGGCCTACAATACCTTGTTTTGTAGGCCTACAATTGGTCATTGCGCTGAAAGTTGTGCCAAACTTTTGCCATTGGTGATTTTCGCTGGCCGCTGATCCAAAATTTTGGCACATTCAGTGATTTACGCTGGACGCTGCACAAAAATTTCTGCGCAATCGGAGTTACACTGAACATGTCGACGATAGCATGTATTTTTTCCAGTCTGGCCCTCTACCCTGATTTTGACCCACTTTTGCCTACCCTGCCCCGACAAGATCTTCTCGAAACCTGCCACGTTCGGTAACGGTGGGGCTCGCGTCACCGTCGCGGCCGGGCAATCAAATAAAGGTTCAAGGTTACTATCACTGTTGTTGGTCTTGAGTCATAGGGAAGCTTTATGACGTCACCAGATATGAGCGAATCTTAGGCCGCCCCGATCTAATACCTACGAGCGGTAGGCCGAACCGATTGGAATTAATGAAACTAACCTAATCTAACCTAACCCCGTCATTAGGTCCGATCGGGTCGGCCTACAGCTCGTAGCCATTAAGTCCGATCGGGTCGGCCTACAGCTCGTAGCCATTAAGTCCGACCGGGTCGGCCTACAGCTCGTAGCCATTAAGTCTGATCGGGTCGGCCTACAGCTTGTAGCCATTAAGTCCGATCGGGACGAAACCTGCTCGTAGCCATTAAGTCCGATCGGGTCCGCCTAAGATTCGCTCGTAGCCAGAATCTGGTGACGTCATAAAGCTTCCCCATGACTCCAGACCAACAACGGTGATAGTAACCTTGAACTTTGATTTGATTGCCCGGCCGCGACGGTGACGCCAGCCCCACCGTTACCCCACGTTCTGCAGACTGGTGCATGAGGAAACAAAATCCAATGAGTTCTGAATTGTGAAAAACCATGAATTTTTGCCACCTCCAATATGAAAAATAGCCCCTCTCAATCAACGAAGATGATTTGAATGTAGGTAACTGCATTGTCTGCCATAAGTTAAGAGCAAACATTTTGTATGTGAGCGTGCGGTATATCCGGCGCACGTAAGTACTACCTTCGTCGAGAAATGCACCATAATGCCCAATAATACATGCTGCATTCCTTACATAAATGTGAGCGACACAATTTCAAAGAAAAGGAATAACTCCACATGTATCACTCAATACTTACCATAAAGTCGAGTTAACAGCCACTATGCGCCACAAATGAGAAAACACCACATGGGGGCCAAACATGGGGTGGACGGGCCTAAGGCCGTATAAGAGAGGTAGAGTCATCCGGGGATTTTAGCGCCCCAATCGCACATTAGCGTGACGTCACTGGTGCTCTGGTCTGACTCGGCTGTCCTCGCACGCGGCTCGGTGCGGTGCAAATATTTCGAACGAGATACGGATAGTTGCGCCTAAGGTACGATCCTATTTAAGATTACATTTACCGCGGATAATTATCCCTCTCTTAATTCATGCTGAGGGTGAGACGGACATGCGCTGCCCGGTCTGTGTGAGGGGCGACTGGCGAGACGGCCATACGCTGCACCGGTCTGAGTGAGGGGTGAGACGGCCATACGCTGCCCCGGTCCGGCTGAGGGGGGGGGGGGGGGAGGGGGGACACGGCCATACGCTGCCCCGGTCTGGCTGAGGGGTGAGACGGCCATACGCTTCCCCGGTCCGGCTGAGGGGAAGGGGGAGAGACAGCCATACGCTGCCCCGGTCTGGCTGAGGGGCGAGACGGACATACGCTGCACCGGTCCGGCTGAGGGGCGAGACGGCCACACGCTTCCCCGGTCTGGCTGAGGGGCGAGAAATGGCATTGTTTTGGCTTAATGTTCAAGATATGCTTTAACAAAAAAAACTTTTAAAAAATATTGCAAAAGCATAGACTTGCAACCTAACTACCTAACTTACTTATCTAACGGCGACGACTTCAAGTTGCCGCTCGTCAACACCCGTCAAAAGACCGCAAAACGCTCGAAAGCGCAGCAGCGGCGACAGGGCTGGCCACGACTTGACCAGAGCACCAGTGACGTCATCGCTAATACTGTGCCGCTCGGCAGCCGATACAAGGGGAATCCCGGGATGACAGCCCCTGGACGGACCGACCGGAAATGCGACCCTGGGAAATGTCGCTCGTAGTAGACGTCATTTCAATTTGCTTTGTTAGAATGCGAATAAGGATATTTTTATTAAAATTTGTTAACATCGTTAAGAGTGTAAAAAATAATATATCCAAATATTTTTATCTATGTTCTCAAAATGTTATGTGACACATAATTTTGCACTATATGTCGAAGGATACCGGCGGCGGCGAACGATGGAAATGAGCATCCGCCGGCTAGCGCCAAACAATTACGGAACGGGCGCCAGCAGGTCTCCCGCCGGTCGGCGTGGGGAAAGCTGGGCCTTCGTTGCGTAATTGGCTGTGTAAGCTCTCCCGAGTGGAGGACCCCGGTTCGGATTTCTTTTGATGTCGCGCTATGAGGTCCGTTGATCAAGACAATGTATAGGCTTAACAGCATGCAGTGGAGAGTCTCGGTGGGTCTCATCATTATCCAACATTATCTCAACGGATACAATGTAGCAATGTTCAGATTCGGTGAGATAGTTGACATACTGTAACATGAAAAATGTCTCCATGTCGAGATAATTCCAATGAAATGGAGACTAACCAAGTACCTCGAACGAAACCAATCATTCAAAGTTCTAAACACTGTTTCTCAGTGTAGCATTACACACACAAGACGCTACAGTGATACAATATGCCGACGATACGCAGATTTTGGTTACCGGAAAGAAAAGTAAAATGCAGCAGCTCGTTACAACCATGGAAAGCACCTTGTCGGTCGTAATGGACTGGTTCAACAACCATTCTATGAAGTTTAACACAACACAAACACAGTTGATAGCTTTCGGGACGAAGGCTATGCTGCGTCATATGCCCCCTGTGAACATAAAGTTCGGGTCAGCTGTCATCACGGAAAGTCGCACTGTTAAGAACATTGGTGTAGTGATGGACAAACATCTCACGTTCGAACCACATATTGATCAGCTTGCTGCCAAGTCGACAGGCATACTGATGGCCCTGTCCCATGCGAAGCATGTACTTCCAAAAGACACACTCGTTCGAATTGTCAGTGCACTGGTACTCTCCTACATCAGATATTGTATCGCATTGTATGGTACGCACGGGACCACGCAGCTCCATCGTGTGCAAAAACTCATTAACTTCTGTGCGCGGGTGGTGAGCGGAAGGAGAAGATGCGATCAGATATCTGATGTCAAAGATCTCCGGTGGCTCAACGCTGATCAACTGGTCAAATACCACACGTTTTGCCTGCTCAAAAAGGTCCTGCGACCTGCTCACAGGCCAACCACCTGATATAGCCGCGATGTTTATCCGTGCTGATCACACACATGACACGCGGCAGTCTAACCAACTAAGGCGCCCCCGTGCTGTGAGCAACTCCGGTGCTCGCCGATTTAGCTATAAAGCATCGGATCTCTTCAACCGCTTGCCACCTGACGTGCGCAATACTGCGCGTCTCTGTAGTTTTAAGCGCCAGCTGATGGAACTGTTACTGAGTGATGCGCGCGATAACACATGAGTGCGCAGCGTGTGGTCGTGAGCGTGCGTGATGCTGCACTGTGTGTGTGTGTGTGTGTGTGTGTGTGTGTGTGTGTGTGTGTGTGTGTGTGTGTGTGTGTGTGTGTATGCTGACTGATGTCTGATTCGCCGGAATGATCTTTTGACCGATGGTATGATGTATTTTGCTGATTTTACCATGTTTTGCTCGTCCCTTTTTATCCGATATGACGTGTAACTTTTAAAAGCCACTGATATTTGCGGAAAGTTACGAAATATATTAATATGAACATGAACGCTCCCCCCCCCCCCCCAGTCAATTGCGTTCCGCTGAGACCCCAGTCAATGCCGGGTTAAGGAATGGATCGTCGCAACTTTTCAAAACATTTGAAAAAGTTTAAAAAGTTTCACACAATAATCCTTCGTGAAAACAGTAACAGTAATCCTTCGTAAATATCATTGAAATTTAACCCGTCTGTTATGTTTTTCGCCCAGCTGCTGCCGCTGTCGTTTAATTAATGCATGTCTGCATAAATCATAGTTAAGCCGCGTGTAAACAATTAGCTCGGATGGACCCACGTGAAACCGGAGACAAGCTCTGCTGAAAATCTAAATATACCACTCCGTGGTTTGCTTGTTCTGTGTTTCTTGCGGACGCTCCCTCAAGGGAATATTTTCACGTACATTTGCCTCGGCACTATATATCATTTGATTTGTTTGTGGAAACTGATATGCTCCAGAAAATGACATTGATTCATTCCAATATGGACATGGAAACACATTTGCAAATTAATTTGAGTTATTTTGTGTTTGCATCATTGCATAATATTTGTAGTCGTGCAAATCTTAGTGATGTCAGTCAGTGACCCCGTTTACATGAGTCAATCGGCTGTTACGTAAATTTACGATAAGCAAACTTACGCAAAAATGGCGATAACTCGACCCGTTTACATGAGCAAACCGACGATGTTGTCGTAAATTTACGTTTAGCCCATGGTTCAAATTATGCGCATTTTTTGCGTGATTTTACATATCTGCCGCTCTTGCGCTGAACAACAACGCAGCGAAACAGGCGTCTGGCCTGGCTTGTGAGGTTATTAAGTTACCTTGGCTTGTGAGGGCACATAGGTTGCGCGTTAAACAGAGATCTAAGCATATATAGAAGTTCAATCAAAGTTAGATACTTTGATGAAACTTCAAAGTAAGATACTCCGGCTGTGTTTAATCCCTTTTGAACTTGAACTGCCGTGGGGAGATGGACGACGAGGTGTCTATCGCCCAGGCGGTTCTTTTGGTATGGCTCTGCGTCAGGCATTTGGCTGAGTGCCATAGAGCCGTCAAGCAATCCCAGAGGCAGTTATTGAATGGTGGAAGAAGGTGGAGGCTGTCCAGGATTCGGAAGCTGTGGTTCCAACAAGAAGTGATGCAGGTTGGTACTTTTATGCATTTTTTGTAAAAAATATTGCTGAAGTCAATGATGAACATGTAGCCTTCATAAGTGTACTTTTTCTGACTGCAATTCCCAACCTGGTTCTTCCAGGTTTGTGAAGAGATGTACTGGCAGACGGGTTAGGTTAGGCCAATACATATCCAGGTATTGGCTGCACAGGTGTCCCACTTCCGTACACCAGCTGTAGGTAGTGTAACAAGGGGCGGGCGGTGCAGCCGGTTTCATGACGTC
The DNA here is from genome assembly GCA_036785665.1 of Chirona hameri. NCBI lineage: Eukaryota > Metazoa > Arthropoda > Thecostraca > Balanomorpha > Balanidae > Chirona > Chirona hameri. The sequence goes on from JAXIVJ010007701.1 coordinate 15,284, forward strand.
ACTGGGCATGTATTTTTCACTATCAGTGGTGGTAACAATTGTAATAACAATCAAACCTGACCTAACCTTCACAAATTACGGTTGCAGGGACCCATGTTTAGAACGCTCCGCTCACATTCGCTTACTGTGCTGCAGAACCTACAGAGAGGCTGTTGCCCCCCTACCCTCCCAGACCATCTCTTAGACAAAACATAACCCTACAGCGTAAACAAGTTGTCCAATGTATTTACGCCATGGGGTTAGGTTTTGTCTATGAGATGGTCTGGGGGGCCGTAGGTTCTGCAGTGCAGCGAGCAAATGTGAGCGGATCGTTCTAAACATGGGTCCCTGTGACCGTAATTGCTGTAAAGGTTAGGTGAGGTGTGATTATGTTATTACAATTATTTCCACCATCACTGCTCCCTGAGAATGCCTCTGCCCCCCCCCCCCCTCCATCGTTGCCTGAAGACGCCTCTTTTCCTCAATCAGTCACAAACTATTGATTAACGCAGGATATGCCCTGGAAAGTTACGATTGATAGTGAAAAATACCCTCCCAGTGATGTCATCATGCCGGCTGCACCACCCGCCCCTTGTTACACTATACCTACAGCTGGTGTTCGGAAGTGTGACGCCTGCACAGCTAATACAGATATCCAATCTTTGGACACATCCTAACATCAGACTTTTCATGCTACCAGAAAGCAGACAATACTGACACAATGCTTTAGTAATTAGTGCATCTGTATTGTTTACATTCAGATTGCCTGAAAAGTCAGGTTCTGACATATCTGCAGTGACAGCAGTTTACCCTTCCATAAACTGTGGTGACATTGCCACATTTTCAACTTCAACACGGTTGGGTAAAAGTCCAATATACGGACACGTCTTAATCCCTGACTTGTCATACTATCAGAATATAGACGATACAGATGCATGGCGCTTTCATACATTAGTATTGTTTACATTCTGATAGCATGACATGTCAGGGGTTAGTAAGTGTCAGGAGTTATGGCAGTTACATGTATATCTCTCATTTTCACATGTCAGATAGCAAATGTGTGTGTCTAAAATATTGATGGGGGGGGGGGGGGCAAACAGTGCTGCCACTTATCAAGAGCTGGAGGACAATGACATTCAATTCTGTAATTCTGCCAATTCTGTAAATGCATTGGCCGTTATTCAAATGGTTCAGTTATTCCACACAGAGCAGGGTTTTTACTGAGGGCATTTGTCACATGTGAAAAGGAATAGCCAATCTAAAAATATGCAGTCAAAATATAGCATTGGCCTTGTAATATTCTCAGATAAATTGACATTTTTTCAGCTTGAAAAGTGTACATCACCAGATTGCATGCACAAGTTGTACATCACCACATTGCAGTACCAATTGTTATACAAAAGCTCCATCCATGCCCCTTTTTGAGTACCTACAGCATTATATTGCCAATTTTTGGAACAGACATTTTCAATGTTGTAATGTTGTAAAATGTTTCAGGCGGTTGAAATTATAAACAACCATAAACCCCACCCTTTCTTGTCTAGCTATTTCCAATGGATGTTCTGAAAAGTGAAATGTAGAAATATAACATACAATGTTGACATACACACTATCATGGGGAAGCGTGTTTGGAATCATCAACCAAGTTAAGGAGGAGGCTAGTACTTACGGTGACATAAGTCAGTCAAAAATATAGATATTGCTTTGATTTGTTTTTGGGGCATCGTCCATACTTGGTTCTCCAATATATCTTCCGGTTTTTGAATATGTTGAAAAGTTTGATTTTGTGGAAATTGTTCCCCCCAAAAAATCATTTTTTTCTCACAAAATATTTGTATCTCTCAAATATATTCAAAAACAGGAAGATATATTGGAGAACCAAGTAAATGCAAAGCAATATCTATATTTTTGACTGACTTATCTCTCCCTAAGTACTAGCCTCCTCCTTAACTTGGTTGATGATTCCAAACACGCCATGGGGAGTGTGAGTACCCATGTGAACTCAAATGTAACCACTGCAGCAGAGCTGTCAGTGTCAACACTTGTCTTTACAACATTTATCCGTGTTCACAGACGCATTTCTAATTTTTGAGAAAGAAGATTTAGTTGAAGTTCTTATGTCAAGTTCTTATAAAATTGCTCATCTCTTTCGGATTTGTGAAATGTCTGTGATGCACATTTGTATGACTGACAGCCACATTCCTTTAATTGAAAGCCATAATGGTTGATGCTTGTATTGCCATACTCTTGGTGGTTATCACCTTCACAGCTTCCCCAGCTTGTTGGATTCCATGCCAGAGCAGGGTGGAAAAACAATAAATGTTGGGAAAATCGTAAAAATAGAGTTTCAAAGCAAATTGCAAATAAAAGACGTCAAAAGAAAGGAAATTACATTTTCTTCCAAATGGCTGCCTCGGATTTGTGATTTTTGACCCCCCTATTTTTTTTCTCGGAAAAATGTCCACAAAATAAATTTTTGTGAATTCGAAAAGTGAATTTCTTAAGCTCGAATACCACAATCAAGTGCTCAAATCCTCGGAGTAAAAAATGGGGTAACTTTTGCCACAAAAAGGTGCCCCCAAAAATGGGGATACCTTTTGCCCCCCCCCCCCCCCCCCCCAGTGGTTTTCCCTTAAAATAGGCCCTGTGCCAGTGATAACACTGTGTTTCATGAATTGTCACATAACTGTTAATTTACATCCCATTTCCAAGCCAAGTTGGGGAGGGGGGGGGGGGCGCTGAAGCCCCCTAACTGAATTGGATTCTACACCCCTGTCCCATTGTTTTAAAAGCCCATTACCAGTGGCGTCGCTACACAATTTTGAGTGGGGGCCCGATAGGGTCTTTTTTTTAGAAGGATAGCCATGGGTTTTGGGAGCCAGCCCCATAATAGAAGCCACATAGGGCTAACATACAAATCCTGCGCATCGGGGGGGGGGGGGGGGCGGACTCAGGCAGGAGCGATACTGGGGCCCGCCCCTCCCCCAGCCCCCCGTTTGCGACGCCCCTGCCCATTACACTGTCTTCAATGTTTTATAACTTTGTATGTAATCTTAGTCCAAATTACAACTATAAATGGAACTGTAACTAGGCTCAGTGGCCACACGTCAGTTGGCTAGTAACAGGTTTTAATTACAATGTATCTACTGCTTACAGATTTGGGAACAAGGTCGCTGGCTGGAGAACTTCCGAATGACGAAAGGGTCATTCATGAAGCTCGTCGACCTTGTGCGCTACAAGATGGAACCACAGCCAACTGCTGTGAGGGAACCTATACCTCTGGAGGAAAGGGTAGCAATGGCCCTATACAACTTAGCCAGCAATATGGAATATCGAGTCACAGCAAATCAGTTCGGCTCACACAAGTCCACGGTAAGCAGGATATACCTACATCATGCTACCTTCCAATGAGACAAGACACAAATCGATCCCTACACTGTTAAAAAATATTTAGTAACATTGGGTGCTTCCGGGTGCTAATGTAAGCCAATAAGCAGCCCAGTATGCGTTGTTGAATTGCCTATGGTGCTAGTGGAATACTTGCACAAGCATGGTCTATCTATAACATTATAAGTAAAGCACCATTGCTGCTAATACTCGAGTGCATACGTAACCCATCAGCACGTTTCACTCTCGTGCTACTTTGTGTAGTATCTTGTATGACAAAGGCTCCTAGAAGTAGCATCCTGTATACTGGACAAAGCACCTTTCTCCCAATAAGTAAAGCCTTATTGATACTAAGTTGCCATTGGCCGCGGCCGCGCATGCGTGTGAGGCACTGAGGTAGCATCTCGGGTACTTTGTGTAGTATCTTGCTTTGACAAATGTTCCTAGAAGTAACATCCTGTATAGTGATACTATAGACAAAGTAGCTTTCAGTTGCCATTGGCCGCGGCCGCGCATGCGCGCGAGGAACTGAGGGTTTGAGGCAGCCATTTTTGTTCAGTAACCGCGTGATCGTGATGGTGTTTCGTTCGCTGGTGACGAAGTGCTTTATGAAAGGTGCACTTTATGCATAGTGGAGTGATGCGGGCATATCAGAAACGTTTGAATATCATTTATGAAGACATCGTGTTGTGCTGTGATCATCAATTGAGTAATTAAAGCAACAAACTCCGGTTTGCGGACATCTCTACCGTACGACGAGACACGATCCTCAGACGCAGCCCGCCAGAAGGGATTCGTGGTACGGGAAAAATCAAGACGCTGTCGACGACATTAAGGTACACTTTGTATTGTTCAGCTTTCTGCTTCCCTATATGTTTGTTGTAAATATTGTGATTTGTATAATACATTATATTGTCATTGTAAAGTTGTGTTTTACTGAAGATGTGCGAAATGCCTCAACGAACGCATTGCCACTCGGACATCGGACCTGTTCAGGCATTCGAATCAGTCGTGGGACATCTAATTTGAAATTCGTGTCATTTAATGACACGAATGTTTTTATATATATTCATATGATGGCAACCCTATCGCCGTGCCCGCTGGTGAAAATATGGCACTTTTGTTCGCTGTTTATGGTAGTCTGTTATTGGCTGAAGGAATCACCTACAAAAATTATAGCGCCGGTGGAGTGCTACGAGTGTGATTTTTTCGTTTTTAGGCGAGCCTCAAACTTGCCGGCACCTCACAACCTAGCGCCGGTGGAGTGCTACAAGTGTGATTTTTTCGTTTTTAGGCGAGCCTCAAACTTGCCGGCACCTCACAACCTAGCGCCGGTGGAGTGCTACGAGTGTGATTTTTCATTTTTGGGAGAGCCTCAAACTTACCGCATGCGATGCGTCTTATGAAGAATAACGGTGCTTCGAATGTGCTATCTGTAGCACCCCGGAGCCAAGCACAGGTAGGGTGCTGAAATTCGGCGAATCAAGCACCTTTTCTGACCGGCATCGTGGTACTATCTGAAGAACCCTGGGGTGTTGCTGTAGCATGGCTTAGTATACCACGGTGCTAGCCCAAGAGCCCTGACGCGTTAACGCAGCATTGCTTTGCTACTATCTGAAGCACCATACGAATGCTGTTTTTCGGCGAAAAGGATTAGCACCTTTAGGGTGCTAAATATTTTTAACAGTGTATAGTCCGCACACGCACCTGAGTTAGTGGGGCGTATGGGCAGAAACTTGCCCACTTTGGCAAGGTCGGATGCAATCACTTTGGTGCTTAACATTTGCCCTGAGTGTGGATGACCTGTAGTCATTGGCATTGACCGGGATTTGGGTCGGATGATGTTGGGGAGTGGAACCATTTTAAGATGTCATGTGTTGCATTACAGATGCAGGAATTATGCCTGATAAATTATCGCTTGCCCACCATTGACAACCTTCCCTTAGTTTTCCGGCTTATGTGGTGACTATGACTGGTTAAATGAGTTAACACAGGACATAGGCACTGTCAACATTGACACACTGGCGAACGCTAGTCTGCGTGCAGCGAAGTGATTGATTATTCCCTTGTCTGTCAACAGGTGAGGAAACACCTCATAGGATTTTGTAAAGCTGTGGTTGAATGCATGCGAGATTACATCAAGATGCCATCCGCCACGGAGGCCGTCGAAATATCAACGGTGGGATACAAAGTGGTGCTTCCCACAAGCGTATGGTGCCATCGACGGCACGCACATTCCCATCACTGCCCCCAGCGATGGCTACCGAGATTACGTAAATCGGAAGGGCTGGCCGTCCGTGCAGCTCCAGGCAGTCTGCGATGACAGATACATGTAAGTAGCAAGTGCCTGTTGTTTGTTTCACCCCGTGGTATGGTAAGGGGACAAATAAATAGATAGTTCCATGGTTTTTACAACAAAAACTTGCATGATACTTGACATGACAATACGTTTACTCGCCAGCCGCCACCGGATGTAGTATGCTATGTGAACGTTTTATACATGATCAAAGATGGCGTGAGCCTTGGATGTCAGCCACACATGCAGCTTAGGGTCGACTCAAACTAGGCGATTCTTCGCGCGGCAGGTTGCCATCGCAAACATCCTTACTAGGCTAACCGACGGGTTGAACATTTTCATATAATTATTTTCAGTTCTGCAAAACAAACACTGACATTTATAACTGAAAAGCTCACGCTTAGCAAAAAGCACATTGGGCGTATATGCAATCACAGGACCGGCTTTGTTGCTTTTACTTTTGAAACACTAATGAAATGGTGCATACAAATAGGTGTTGTTCTTCCATAGCGTTTTTTCATTTTGCAAGAGGCGTCAACACAGCTGGTAGTTATCACTCGACGTACTTGTTCTTATGAGCCATTTTTTCACAGGTTCCGCAGCGTCAATTGTGGTGCCTGTGGGAGCAGTCACGACGCGGGTGTGCTGACAACAACTCCCCTGTACCAGCATTGCGATCAGTTACCAAAGGTAAGCGCGCCGAAGCACTAATGGATATTGGAATAGTACTCCCGTTGGTATTGCTAAGGCTGGAACAGATTCGCTTATCACATATGACAACTAATGAAAACGCTCTTTACATCCTTGCTCTCTTTATAAACCTATATTGAAAATGATGAACATTACGTCGCACTCGCACCTCATTAAATCACTGTGACATCTCCTATTCTGTCTGGTTCGTGGTCCAGAGTGGATAATGAGGTACGAGCGGTGAGGCTATCTTACGAACCCCGGCTCAATGCAACTCCATACGCCCTGTGCAGCACGCGTGCCGCCTAGTCGCCGCCTGCCGATCGCCGACAGTGAAGGGCGACCCACCAGCTGACGCTTTCAGCGGTCACGTGACCTGAGTGCTTTGTCGGGCTCTGCCTGCATTGCCTCACGTGCTATGGCTTGCGCCCCACCATGTGCGCTGTCCTGTGTATTGTTCCACCCTGCAACACTGTGCTTTGTCGGGCTTCTTGGAAAAATGGAATCAGCAGTTTTCGTGCCGAGGCCTTGTCATGTCCCATGCATTTAAAGCATTCCGAAATAAATTAGCATACAAACAAACGTATATTCTTGTATATCGAGCGTTCAGCGTACACACAACATTTTACGACTTCTGAATATGCGCAGGGCGCAGACGCGTGAAAATCCTCACAGGCGGCACTAATCAAAAGTTAAAATAACAAACGTCCATTCTAGGATATCATAATCGAACTTTAAACAATCTCAGCGGCGCTCAAGAGCGGGCACGGACAAGGGACGGGCACGGACACTCAATGTCTTGGCGAGCGCGACCTCCACCGGCGGCGGTCGTGCGCCGGCTGGTCCGCGTGCTCTCTGATGCTGCACATCGCCTCTACCGCCTCCCGCATCACCTCCCGTCCCGCTCTCATCTCTTCCAGCAGCGCCTGCTGGAACAGATCGTCGCGGGCGTCCCGCGCCTCCTGGCGTCTGGCTGCCTGGCGCTCCTCCTCCTCTATGGCGGTTAAGGAGGCCAGCACTTTATCCCGTTGGGACGTGGCGACGCGGCGCCGGGCCTGCCGCTGCTGTGTGGCCCTCGGCGTGCCGCTCAGGCCGTCGTCGTCCATCTGAGCGGGAGGACTCTGTGGGGTAGCGAGTCTGGTGGGATGGCGTTGCCGAGTGCCCGCTGGCTGCGATGGGCACACGGGGCCGGAGGATGAGGATGAGGATGTGGACGAGGAATTGCGTGGACGGGCTGTACATGGGACGGGGCGGGTTGTGGACGGGCCAGAGCGAGAGTTAGATGGGCCGGTGCTGGGCGTGGGCGATCCAGAGCGGGGCGAAGGCGGGTCATGACAGGTGGACGGATCGGGACGGGGTGTGGATGGTACGGGTCGTGGAGCAGACGGGACGGGTCGAGGAGCAGGAGCAGACGGGACGGGGCCGGGTCGTGGAGCAGACGGGACGGGGCTGGGTCGTGGAGCAGACGGGACGGGGCTGGGTCGTGGAGCAGACGGGCCGGGCATTGGTCGAGGAGCAGATGTGCGGTGACTGGGTCGAGCAGCAGATGGGCCGGGGCTGGGTCGAGGAGCAGATGAGCCGGAGCTTGGTCGCGGTGGGGACGGGTCCGAGATGGTGAGGGGAGGAGGTAAATAGGTGATGCCGCTGTCGTCCTCCTCGAGCACCACCTGCGGCGTCAGCTCCTCGGCGATGGTTGAACCATCGTCGGACTCGGTATACAGCTCCTCGGCGATGGTCGATACGTCGTCCGTATTTACTAACATCTCGCTGCCTCGGAAGCTGACGAAGGGGTCCACTGAAACGATACATGGAAGTCGGTTAACGAGGAATATACAACATGTCAAAGGTCAGATGGGCATTATGCAGACACCGCTTTTGAGTGGGTGACACAGACACGGTCCGAAGTCGAAATGTATCGCATAGTCGAGTTTTTGTGATTGTGGTTTAAAAAAGTATGCACCTGACGATTAACTTAGCCATGCAGTGGTCACGCAGACGTACATTCGCAATGATTGGACGATTATATCTACGTGTCATATGAATGTACTGACCGAAAAATGGAAGTTCTAACAATAATTAAGCCATAAACCGGCCTCAATGCGGTTGGCCGTCTTGTATTAATAATCATGTCCTGTCCTGTAATCCTGACACAATAAGACCTGTTTGATAAGGTAGAGCAGCTGCGAGACTCTGACGCCACCCCAACTCATCGTTGCATACGTGGCGTATGTAACGAACCTGCAAGTGCAACATCTGGCACACTGAGATCAGGAAATATGAATGCAAAATTATTATGTGTAATATCTACTTAACATCCAAATAATTAATGGAGGTGTTGACACTAGCAAGACATCATCTTCTCACCATAGGGCTCCTCCTCCACCTCTTCAAAGGTGATATCCATAGCCGTGATGCAGGCGGTGGCAGTGGGACGCCCTCCCCCAGGAGCTCTCGGAGCAGGTCTTCGTTGGGAAGCTCCTCCAAACGCCCTGCTCCAGAGCGCGCCATGGCTCTACTGCTAGCGTTAAACTTATTGCGCAGCGCCTTCAGTTTATTCCGGCACATGTCCGGCGGGCGGTCGTACCCCCGCTCGGTCATCGCCTCGGAGAGGTACTGGTATATCTGAAAAGAGAAAGGATGACCCAATGAGAACAGCTTCAATTTCAGGATGTGTATAAAAGGTGGTCACTCAATCAGCATACATCATACAGTGAGGGGAGGCTAGGGGTCTGATGGTGTGACTGTGAGGGGAGGCTAGGGGTCTGATGCTGAGGGGAGGCTAGGGGTGTGACAGTGAGAGGAGGCTAGGGGTGTGGTGAGAGGAGGCTAGGGGTCTGACGGTGAGAGGAGGCTAGGGGTCTGATGGTGAGGGGAGGCTGGGGGCCTGATTCATGAGAGGCTAGGGGTCTGACGGTGAGGGTCCAGGCTAGGGGTGAGACGGTGTGGGGAGGCAAGGAGTGAGATAGTCAGGGCAGGCTAAGGGTGTGACGGTGAGGGGAGGCTAGGAGTGAGATAGTGAGGGGAGGCTAAGGGTGTGACGGTGAGGGGAGGCTGGATCTGATGGTGTGACTGCGAGGGGAGGCTAGGGGTATGACGGTGAGGAGAGGCTAGGGGTGTGATGGTGATGGGAGGCCAGAGGGCTGACAGTGAGGGGAGGCTAGGGGTCTGATGGTGAGGGGAGGCTAGAGGTATGATGGTGAGGGGAGGCTAGGGTCTGACAGTGAGGGGAGGCTATGGGTGTGACAGTGAGGGAAGGTCAGGGGTATGATGGTGAGGGAAGGCTAGGGATCTGATGGTGAGAGGGGGCTAGGGTCTGACAGCAGCTGCGAGCACCGTCAGACCCCTAGGGGAGGCTAGGGGTCTGACGGTGAGGAGAGGCTAGAGGTCTGATGGTGTGACGGTGAGGGAAGGTTAGGGTATGACGGTGAGGGATGGCTAGGGTCTGACGGTGAGGGGAGGCTACAGGTGTGACTGTGAGGGGAGGCTGGGTCTGATGGTGTGACTGCGAGGGGAGGCTAGGGGTCTGACGGTGAGGGGAGGCTAGGGTCTGACAGTGAGGGGAGGCTATGGGTGTGACAGGGAGGGGAGGCTAGGGGTCTGACAGTGAGGGAAGGTTAGGGGTATGATGGTGAGGGGAGGCTAGGGTCTGACAGTGAGGGGAGGCTATGGGAGTGACGGTGAGGGAAGGTTAGGGGTATGACGGTGAGGGGAGGCTAGGGTCTGACGGTGAGGGGAGGCTAGAGGTATGATGGTGTGACAGTGAGGGAAAGTTAGGGGTATGACGGTGAGAGAAGGTTAGGGGTATGACGGTGAGGCTATGGGTGTGACGCTGGGGGAAGGCTAGGGGTCTGATGGTGAGGGAAGGCTAGGGGTCTGATGGTGAGGGGAGACTAGGGTCTGACAGTGAGGGGAGGCTATGGGTCTGACGGTGAGGGGAGGCTAGAGGTCTGATGGTGTGACAGTGAGGGAAGGTTAGGGGTATGACGGTGAGGGATGGCTAGGGTCTGACGGTGAGGGGAGGCTACAGGTGTGACGGTGAGGGGAGGCTGGGTCTGATTGTGTGACTGCGAGGGGAGGCTATGGGTGTGACGGTGAGGGAAGGTTAGGGGTATGACGGTGAGGAGAGGCCAGAGGTCTGACAGTGAGGGGAGGCTAGGGGTCTGATGGTGAGGGGGGCTAGGGTCTGACAGCGAGGGGAGGCTAGGGGGTCTGACGGTGAGGGGAGGCTATGGGTGTGACAGTGAGGGAAGGTTAGGTGTATGACGGTGAGGAGAGGCTAGGGTCTGACGGTGAGGGGAGGCTAGAGGTCTGATGGTGTGACGGTGAGGGAAGGTTAGGGGTATGACGGTGAGGCTATGGGTGTGACGGTGAGGGAAGGCTAGGGGTCTGATGGTGAGGGGAGGCTAGGGTCTGACAGTGAGGGGAGGCTAGGGGTCTGACGGTGAGGGGAGGCTAGAGGTCGGATGGTGTGACGGTGAGGGAAGGTTAGGGGTATGACGGTGAGGGATGACTAGAGTCTGACGGTGAGGGGAGGCTACAGGTGTGACGGTGAGGGAAGGCTAGGGGTCTGATGGTGAGGGAAGGCTAGGGGTCTCATGGTGAGGGGAGGCTAGGGTCTGACAGTGAGGAGAGGCTAGGGGTCTGACGGTGAGGGGAGGCTAGAGGTCTGATGGTGTGACGGTGAGGGAAGGTTAGGGGTATGACGGTGAGGGATGGCTAGGGTCTGATGGAGAGGGGAGGCTACAGGTGTGACGGTGAGGGGAGGCTGGGTCTGATGGTGTGACTGCGAGGGGAGGCTAGGGGTATGACGGTGAGGAGAGGCTAGGGGTGTGACGGTGAGGGGAGGCCAGAGGTCTGACAGTAAGGGGAGGCTAGGGGTCTGACAGGGAGGGAAGGTTAGGGGTTTGATGGTGAGGGGAGGCTAGGGTCTGACAGTGAGGGGAGGCTAGGGGTGTGACAGTGAGGGAAGGTTAGGGGTATGACGGTGAGGGGAGGCTAGGGTCTGACGGTGAGGGGAGGCTAGAGGTCTGATGGTGTGACGGTGAGGGAAGGTTAGGGGTATGACGGCGAGGCTATGGGTGTGACGGTGAGGGAAGGCTAGGGGTCTGATGGTGAGGGAAGGTTAGGGGTCTGATGGTGAGGGGAGGCTAGGGTCTGACAGTGAGGGGAGGCTAGAGGTCTGACGGTGAAGGGAGGCTAGGGTCTGACAGTGAGGGGAGGCTACAGGTGTGACGGTGAGGGGAGGCTAGATGTCTTGACAGTGAGGGGAGCTAGATGTCTTGACAGTGAGGGGAGGCTAGGGGTCTGACGGTGAGGGGAGGCTAGGGTCTGACAGTGAGGGGAGGCTATGGGTGTGACAGGGAGGGAAGGCTTGGGGTCTGACAGTGAGGGGAGGCTAGGGTTTGACGGTGAGGGGAGGCTAGGGGTCTGACAGTGTGAGGAGGCTAGGGGTCTGCCAGGGACCGCTAGTGGGCCAGGGTGTTATGACGTCGCAAGCAAATTGTACCAGTTAAATATTTAACGCTAAATATTTATTTATTTATAAATCAATCAATATTTAGTGGTACCATGTGCTTGCGACGTCATAACACCCTGGCTCACTAGCGGTCCCTGGCGGCCAACTGCTGCAACAACTCCAGCTGATAGTGCTAGCCAATCTAGACACCGGGTGGTTCGCTGTTTTTCTGCACAATAGATGTCAACAAAAAATGTGCCATACAATTAGCAGCACAAAGGATTTCCATGTTATTTACAAAAATCATGAAATCACCAACCCAACTTTCCGCTTAAAACTAAAAGTTGAATATCTTCCAAGACAAAAATTTCCAGAAAAAAGTTCACGCACATGTTCAGCTGACCTCTCCTGACATGTAGTCATACAATTAAGTGTGATTCAACAACTTTCAAAAAGGTGGGACAGTCTCTTTAATAAGTATGATATTTGGATGTGGCCGAAGATTGGATCTTATACTGGCTAAACAACCCACAGTGCCTTTCTTGGTATTAGCTGTGCAGGCGTCACACTTCTATACACCAGCTGTAGGTAGTGTAACAAGGGGTGGGCGGTGCAGCCGGCTTGATGTCACTGGGAGGGTATCTTTCACTATTGGTGGTGGAAAGTTTGAAATAATTGTAATAGCATAATTTAACCCGACCTAACCTTTACAGCAATTACGGTTGCAGGGACCAACAGTTAGTATGATCCACTTGCTGCGCTCCAGAACCTACCGCACAGCAAGTGGACGGGGTGGCTGTCACCTGAAGGTGACAGGTGACAGCCACCCCGGACTCCCTCAGACCATCTTGTAGACAAAACCTAACCATACAGTGTAAATAAGTTATGATGTATTTATGCTGTAGGGTTAGGTTTTGTCCACAAGATGGTCTGGGGGTCCGGGGGTGACAGGCCCCCAGTAGGTTCTGCAGCACAGCGAGCGAATGTGAGCAGTACTCTAAACATGGGTCCCTGCAACCATAATTGCTGTAAAGGTTAGGTCAGGTTGGATTATGTTATTACAATTATCGTTTCCACCAGAGTGAAAAATACTCTCCCAGTGACGTCATCAAGCCGGCTGCACCGCCCGCCCCTTTTTACACTACCTACAGCTAGTATACAGAAGTGTGACGCCTGCAGAGCTAATACCCCGTTCTTTACCATAATCAAGGCCGACCATAATTGGGTTCAACCCCAAGCTGTTACAGGAATGTTAAAGATTATGTTACTCTTTTACACATACACTAAATTAACCCACAAATTTGATGAATGACTAAGCACTGTCTCTAATTAGGGTAGAATAACCCTTATCCGAACTAAAGGAACTTTACTGTCTAAACTGATGCCATCACATGCGGAACTTTATATACTTTTGGGGTTGTAGCTACAACTGCATCCTCAAAAATTAAAACCCCAATTATGAATATTACAGCCCCAACATTGTCATGTCAGTGACCTAAGTAAATAAATACTGTGAACGGTACACAAAATCACCAATGGATTTTCAATAACAATCATATAAAAATAATGAAAACATATATGAACAAACAGAAGAAAAAAACACAGAAATATTGAAAAGCAATAACACACATACGTCATTGCAACAGACAAGATAAATGTGCATATTTTGGCATAGCCACATCATATTTGCCTCTTGTATTATTACTAAAGTGATGCTGTTTGGTTCTCGCCTAATTTGTTTGCCTTGTGGAAAATATGCTATATGTATTTATATATCTCAGCTGTAATATATAAAAGGACCGGACCTAGACCATTTGCATCACCAGACATTTTAAGTTTGAGACCATTTTTCTGGCAGACGTTTGCGTCCTAAGAAACAACTTTTACTAGGAATAAACACATATTTTGCCCAAAAATGACGATTTTGTGTCAAGGCGAACCTCCAATTTCATCAACCTGCTCCATTTTTTCTGAACCTAAAATATCTATACGTATCGATGTCTAGGGGTTATCAGTCCCCAGGTTCCGGGAACACGTTTCCCCCTCCCCCTTAGCGACACCTATGCGCCACTGAAAATCACACGCAGAACAAGGGACGCGACCCGGCTCAGGGGGGGGGGGGGGGCTTGAGCCCCCCTAGATCTGCGCCTGCTATCAGTCAGCCTGAGGGAGTCCGACTGAGGGGGCTCTCGGTCGTTCTGAGGGGACACTCACTCAGCTTGAGTGGGCCCTCAGTCAGCCTTAGGGGTGGGGGGGGGGGGGGGGGGCTCAGCCGGCCCGGAGCCCTCAGTCTGCCTGAGGAGCCCTTGGTCGGTCTGATGGGCCTTGGTTGTCCTAGGTTAGCCCTTGGATGGCCTGAGGGGCCTTCAGTTAGCCTGAGGTGTCTTCGGTCTGATGGGCCCTTAGCGGACTTGTAACAGCTCATTATTTTTAGTCGAATCAAGTCTGACTAAACAAAATAATGAACCCTTAGCGGATGATGACCCTACAAAAATAATACCCCCCCCCCCCCCCGGTCGCCGACTCAATTACAACCCCAACGAAAAACAAAAAGTTCCGCCTCTGGATGTCATACAAACCTGAGCATTCTGGACTCTTCGCCCGTTGATGGCTGACATCAGGTTCTGCTCCTGGACTATCGACAGCAACGTCCTCTCCTCCTCCACAGCCCAGTGCCGCATAACTTTAAGCTACCACTGTTTACTGATATTCAATGACCAGCAGAAAATAACCAAGGTCTGAAAATAAATAGATACAGCCGTAGGGCACAGAACCCAAATGGTCAACGCGGCGAACGATGCTCAATGTGGCGCTCACGAGATGCGTCGCCGGCGGGTTCTGGGGGGGAGCAACGAGCATTCATTAATGACGAAACAAGGGACTTCATTTATAAATAATTGTATGCAAAACCAAGGACAACAAAGTATAGATACTTTTATTTGGGATTTTTCATATTCAGGTCAATTATATTGTAAAAATAAAACGTCCACTGTATTGAATAAACAACAAGTGAAGGAAGGGTATCGAATCGTCTGTTCCGTAATTGGTGTCTTATCGTAAATTTACTCAAATCCTAACGTAAATTTACGTTTAGCGTTATCGTCAGTTTCATCCCACGAAAACCCGTTTACATGAGTCAAAACATGCGTTTGTTTGGCTTATCGTCATTTTGCCTCTCTTATCGTCATTTTCCGTTACTCATGTAAACGGGGTCAGTGTGGCGTCAGCACCGTTCACATCCTGCTGTAGATTTGAGTCTGGCATTCCTTTGTTGGGACCTGCATGCTCAACACATTAAAACAAATCTCAGGTCAAGCCAAGCGATGCTACCAAGCCTGTTTCATAAATTGTTTCTGTTTGGTCTGTGCTGCTGTGTGTTCTCCCCATCTAACCCCCCATGTCCGTCTTCGACGCACATCATCACCAGCCCTGCCTGAAATGGACCTCCCAGCGCCACCATGCACGCATATAGCATCTGTCCCGACACGCGAAGCGACACATCTCACGACATATACAGCACGACATAACATGACAGAGCACGACACAGCACGACACAGCACGACACACACGGCACGACACACACGGCACGACACACTGCACGACACAGCACGACACAGCACGACACAGCACGACACAGCACGACACAGCACGACACAGCACGACACAGCAAGACACAGCACGACACAGCCCGACACATCACGACACAGCACGACACAGCACGACACAGCACGACACAGCACGACACAGCACGACACAGCACTACACAACACGACACAGCAAGACACAGCACGACACAGCCCGACACATCACGACACAGCACGACACAGCACGACACAGCACGACACAGCACGACACAGCACGACACAGCACTACACAACACGACACAGCAAGACACAGCACGACACAGCACTACACAACACGACACAGCACTACACAACACGACACAGCACTACACAACACGACACAGCACTACACAACACGACACAGCAAGACACAGCACGACACAGCCCGACACATCACGACACAGCACGACACAGCACGACACAGCACGACACAGCACGACACAGCACGACACAGCACGACACAACACGACACAGCAAGACACAGCACGACACAGCCCGACACAGCACGACACACACTGCACGCCACACTGCACGACACATGGCATGACTCACGGCATGACTCACGCTGTATGAGCCGTCCCGTGACATGTTGACAGGCCGCTCGCCGCAATGCGTCTGCAGATGAGCGTTGCCTTATGTGCGGCATAGTGCAGTTGAACGTTTAGCCGGTCGCCTGACAGCGGGCCGCTGAAATGGTCGTGTTTATGTGGCACATTCCGCCGCCCGGTTAACAGATGGTCTGTCGAGTTCCATCAACGGCTCCGTTTGCCATTGTTTGCCGGATTTTCCGGCAACAAAAAACAAAATAGCTTGTCGTCGTGGTGAGAGGCATACACCGGTGGCTGTGCGGGAGTTATGCACGAGCCATGACGCTACGTGGTAGGAATAAATATGAGAACTGTTTTCGGCCAAAGCTTTCTCATTTTGTTCAGCTGGCTCAGTCTCAAAGGAGCGCTCCCAGTGCCTGTTTTCATGGTCTCCTAGCTCAGTGGATGTGTATTCTAAGCAAACTCATGGACCAAGCTCATCAAACAGTATGCAATTTGCATGCTATTTTATACTTCTCCTCACATAAAGCGTGAAAATGTAGTAAAAATCGACAACACTTTATGACACATCGTGAAAATTATTTCATCATTTGGAGACCTGTTACCTAACAAATACTTGAAATAAATTGCAGATTTATGGTCATGATTTATAACCAGTGTATGGGGTATGCGTCAAAACATTGCGAAGTTACTATACGCGTAACAAAATATGTAACTACTGTTTCAAATTAATGCTAATGCTATCTATGCATGTGCAATGTACTAACATATTCCCTCAGCGAAGTGGATTTACCCATTTAAGTTTCACAGCAGCACAATCTACTAGTGTTATGAATACACTTGCAAAGTTCGAAACTTCCTGCCACCACCACTATTAAGTTAATGCATGCTTTAGCCTTGCTGTAGATACAATTCAACCATATTTTACTTGAGGTATTCAAAGCCAATATCCTTCCAATTAATCATGTTCCAGTCTTATCAGACTTATATTAGCATGATGGCAAATTAGCTCTTGTCATGGTAGCGACAGTCTATAAATACTCAAACCTTGATGAGTTGGGTTCCATCGAACGCCTTAAGGTAATTACCGAACGGGCGCGAAGCGGCCGTGAGGATTCTCGTCAACTTACTATACAAATTTACATTTGACCCGGCCCGAACCGGCCAGACCCGGCCATACAGACGCTTTTCGGAAGCTAATAACTTTGCAACCACTGCTCCGATTGAGATTGGGTTTTCACCATTGGATAGGTCAACCAAATCAATTTTGTTTTTAGTATGATGCGTTCTGATAGAGGTGGTACCACAGCGCGTAGCAGTTGGCACACGCGAACGTCGAAATGAACACACACACAACACTGCACAAATGATTATTGATCAAAAATGGCTGTATTATTATAAGCATTAATTTATACGCTGAAGCATGCAGCGCTGAGGACGCACTCCCTTTTGGCGGATTTGAGAAAGGAGATCATGAACAATTTAATACAACCTAATTTTTATGCTGGCATGCATTGAGGCCTGGCAATTTTTCTGGAGGACTAAAATGACTGTGTTACTACTACGTGTGCTCCCTTACCGTTTCATATTTCAAACCTATTTTAGCTTTACCAGAGCGCGCTCGCTCGGTCATCGCCCAAAAAGGCGTTTTACTGGTATTATTACATCACAAATTTCTCACAGTTCCCAGACATTATGAAGAATAGGTCTCCAACATGTACTCATTGACCCCCAGGTATCGAGGTATGCGGTATCGATGTATGCGGTACCCAGGTATCGAGGTCTCATATGAACTCGTTAACCCACATGTGTGTCATCGGAGCGTAAGGTTAGTCATCGAATCTTGAGCGCTTTACAAGCACCCGAATATACTTTGTAAATGCTTTCAGTTACCTTACTATAACAACGAGCAAGAAGCTCGCAATATTCGCATTCGCTCATGGCTCATTCCCGAACAATTCGGGCATTAGGCGAGAAAATTAGAACAACCAAAAACCGTCATCATATTACATAATTCCTCTTTTTGCTAATGTCGACCAGGCTTATACCACGCCGCGTAATATTATTTGTTATTTGGCGGGTGATTGTATGACGATTAGGCATGGTGGATACGTAACAACCTTTGTTTTTTTCTATGTTTTTTAAAGGGGGCAAATGGATGTGGTGCAGATACAATTAGTAAGAAAAAAACATAATTGTTACAACTGCGAATGTTCGGTGATAACGCGAAACGAAAAAAATAAGAGAAACTACCCGGCCTAGACGCTAGCGACTGAATGGCTGAGGCGGTGAGGACTGAGGAGCCATCCACGTCCGGCTGGCCACCGGTGAGGTCAGCGAGGTAAGACACCGCTTGGGGGGTGCACTGGGTAGGGAGTCTGGGGAAAAATGGCACCGGTAGGTCAAACTGGGCATGCAATTGTCACAGAGTAGCCTGCAGGGCCTGTTCCTACTTGGCAAGACTTACTGCTGACTTCTACTTTGACGCTGATCTCTCATTTGTTTTACTTAGCAGAGCGATGTTGACCATTTGGCAAATGCAATGCAATGAATGCTCGAGGACTCATGATTAAGTATGTATGCGACCACTTACGCCGACACCTGCGTCAACTAAAAACATATTTGTACATTCATTTTATCGTTCAAATTTATGTACAAATATGTGTTTAGTTGACGCAGGTGTCGGTGTAAGTGTTCGCATACATACTTAATCATGAATCCTCGATAATTAATTGCATTGCATTGCAACACAAGTGAAATCGCTGAGAATCTGCTTCTCGCCAACTTGTCGTTGCAAAGCTACCCATGAAAATATGTTGACCCCAGTTTACAGCAGCTGAGCATGTAGCACTGTTACGCTCATGACGAGAAATCGATAACGTCTCTATTCCATATGAACATTTGTTGGCTGTTTAATGGTGTCTACATCCGTCTTTCATATCGAGGACGTTGGCATCATTTCCCTGGAGCTGTGGTGGCGTTCCTCACGCGCCTCCGTGCTCCTCGATATTCGCGTCATCACCCAATATGTCGACTGCACGCTGTGCTGGCTGCGGGGCCGGCGCTCTCTCCCTCTCCCTCTCTCCCTCTCTCCCGCTCCCTCTCCTCGAGGCAGGCGTGCTGACCTCAGCGGCTCGGCTGCCCCAGAGACCGTGCCCTGGAGCCCGGCATTGGCGATGACCAGCCAGCTCGGCCTCTGCCAAGGACGGGGCGCGGGCCAGCTGATTATATCAGCTGGCCACGTAGTGTGATCAGAGTCCAATTTCACAAAGCAAAACAGAGGCCTATTTCACAAAGAAGTTATTAATTACACATGTTTGCGATTACAAACGCAAGAAAATATTATAAACCTCACAAAAAGACATTTCACAAACATTCTCCACCTCTGAATTACCGATTGTAAAGAAAATTGTAAACACAAATGTTAGTACAGCAGAAAGCTTGAAATCAGGAACGTTTGCATTAAACTTGATGCTAATGACAAATAATTTGATTGTTAACAAATTAATTTAACGAATATTTACATTGTGGTTTATTTTTGTATTCAATATAAAATTAGATATAGGGAGAATAATTTTTTAATTAACATTTCATCGGAATGCAAACTCTGATCGTAAAAATACATCTTGGTAAGCAGTTAGAGTAAACAGAATTTGACCATTCACTAGGTGGCGGAGCATAACAACAGAACTACTCTTAAAAGAAAGATCGTTGAATTTCTCGACCATTTGTTCACCTAACCTAGCCGATTTCCTACGTCGTAAAGGGTGAAGGTTCACTGCACATTGCACAAGACATCGTTGACCGCTGCAATTCTATCGCCATGCGATTTCTCCGTGCGGAGGCGCCCCTCACAGCGCAATCGGTAAGGTGCACTGGGACTTCAAAGCTGGAGATCCCTGTTCGAATCTCTCGGGAAATAACTTTTTTGGGGCAGCTATACCTATGCATAACTAAACCATTACCCTAACAACCTCGGCAACGTAACAACCTCACCAAGAAAATAACCTGAACAGTCAAACAATGTCAACTGTCAATGCAGTTTCTGAAATTCAGAACCCCTGACCCACTGGAATTACAAGTTTGTAATTGCAAACATTTCCTCACCTCCGTCAACCTTTGAGAAATAGAACATGTGCAATTGCAAACAATTTTACAAACAATATCTTTGTAAAGTAGTTTGTAAATAGTAAATTGATATTTACTGCCCTGGAGTTTTGTGAAATTTAAACTACAAACATGTGTAAAAAATATTTGTAATGACAAATAAATTCTTTGTAATTACAAACTTTTTTGCTTTGTGAAATAGGCTACAGTTTGTAATTACAAATAATGTATTTGTTATTACAAATAATTTGTACACATGTTTGTAGTTTGGGTTTCACAAAACCCCAGGACAGTAAATCTCAATTTACTATTTACAAACTAGTTTACAAAGATATTGTTTGTAAAAATATTTGCCCGGTAAATACACATGTTCTATTTCTCAAAGGTTGAAGGAAGTGAGAAAATGTTTGCAAGTACAAACTTGTAATTCCACTGGGTCAGGGGTTCTGAATTTCAGAAACTCCATTGATAGTTGCCGTTTGACAGTTCAGGTTATTTTATTAGTGAGGTTGTTACGTTGCCGAGGTTGTTAGGGTAATGGTTTAGTTATACATAGGTATGGGTGCCAAAAAGTTATTTTCCGAGAGATTAGAACAGGGATCTCCAGCTTTGAAGTCCAGTCACAGTGCACCTTACCGATTGCGCTATGATGTGAGAGGCGCCGTCGCGCGGAGAAACCGCATGGCGATATAATTGCAGCGGTCAACGATGTCTTGTGCAATGTGCAGTGAACCTTCACCCTTTACGACTTAGGAAATCGGCTAGGTTAGGTGCAAAAATGGTCGAGAAATTCAACGATCTTTCTTTTGAGAGTAGTTCTGTTGTTATGCTCCGCCACCCGGTGAATGTCCAAATTCAGTTTACTCTAATTGCTTACCAATATAAATTTTTACGATCAGAGTTTGCATTGCGATGGAATGTTAATTAAAAGATAATTCTTCCTATAACTAATTTTATTTTGAATAAAAAAATAAACCGCAATGAATTATTATTTTTGTAATCAATTTGTTAACAATCAAATTATTTGTCATTAGCATCAAGTTTAATACAAACGTTCTTGATTTCAAGGTTTCTGCTGTACTAACATTTGTGTTTACGATTTTCTTTACAATCGGTAATGTCGGTAATGTCGGTAATGTCGGTAATGTCGGTAAAAATCGGTAATGTTTGTGAAATGTCTCTTTTTTAGGTTTACAACATTTTCTTGCGTTTGTAATCGCAAACATGTGTAATTACTAACTTCTTTGTGAATTTGTCCTCTGTGGATCAATGTCAGCTCGAAACCACTGGTTGCAGACTAAAAGCGATGTTGCTGATCGTAATCACTCAACTGGCTGTTCTTTTGTGAGCTTCAACGACTGTTTTGATCAGTTTTGTTCTTTGGTAAGCAAGGCAATTGCAAAGAAAAGTAGCCAGCCTATGATCAACGTCAGACAAGCATATGCATTCAGTACGATATTGTATAGCGTTGTATTTTATCACAGGTATATTGTTTGATAGATTGCTAAGCTGGTTGTTTTCCCCATTTTATTTTTTATTTGGACTTATTTTCATTTTATCTTTTTCTCATTTCTATACGTCAAATGATGTCAATATACTTCAAATGATGGACTGTTTAGTTCGCTTGTTACGAAGCAAACATTTTCCATGTTCAAGATCTCCACTCATCTCTCTCAGCACAAACTTCACAACTGGAACTTAATTATTTTACAATAGCCGTTTTCACGACGGATGATTCCGCTGAAAAGTTTCTGAAAGATTCTGAAAGTGTTGAAAAACTACACAACTTTTACATGCGATTTTTGTCTAGAAATGTCCCTCATAATTTGTTAATATGTTGGTAAGAATAAAATATGTTGACAAAATTGCGGTTTGGTGGTAATAAGCAAGATAACTATTAACAAAATCTTCCTGAAAGTTTCAGGAAGATTTGACCACTGATATCCACTGACCACTGATTTGACCACTGATATCTCCCAGTGAGCTGGAACGTTGTAATCGGATGATGAGAGAAGATATTTCGTAAGTGACCCTTCGCTTCTAAAACTTTTGATACAGAGTTTCGTCAAATCTAGGTGACGTTAACGAAGGCACAAACTCATTTGCTTGGATGTCTTTAAACATCTGTTTGACTTTAAACAAGCCTGTTTGAGGTCCGTCAGACTTCAACTGACTGCGTTTAACCCCGCGCCGAGTGTTCCGCCGCTGAAAATTCGTGCCAGACCGTGAAGTTTGAGTGGAGCGGCATGCCAAATCGACCAACACGGACAGTCAAACAAACAGTGCAAAACTGGAGAGAAAAACAAAACACGGAGCAGACACCAGACCTGTGTTCAGGCCCGACTGCCTGGTCTGGTACCCTGCCTGAGTAGTACTATTTAGAGTACTATTTACCGGGTTCATATAATGATGACATACGCAGGTTTATGTATGCGGTATTCTATGGTTTGTGGATATCCTTCCTTCACTTAGCTGTACGACACCCAGGAGTGCCAGCTCGTGCACAACTCGACCTCTGGAAATGACCGTGACATGCGCACTTTTTCCTCTGATCCGACCGGAAGCAGCGTCACCGTCGCCACGGAGCCGCGGCTGCGCCAAATGTCTGACACGCTGTCTGACACGCTGTCTGACACGCTGTACTGACACGCTGTACTGACACGCTGTACTGACACGCTGTCTGACACGCTGTACTGACACGCTGTCTGACACGCTGTACTGACACGCTGTACTGACACGCTGTCTGACACGCGGCCGTCTGACACGCTGTCTGACACGCTGTCTGACACGCTGTACTGACACGCTGTACTGACACGCTGTTCTGACACGCTGTCTGACACGCTGTCTGACACGCTGTCTGACACGCGGTCTGACACGCTGTCTGACACGCTGTCTGACACGCTGTACTGACACGCTGTACTGACACGCTGTCTGACACGCTGTCTGACACGCGGTCTGACACGCTGTCTGACACGCGGTCTGACACGCTGTCTGACACGCTGTCTGACACGCTGTACTGACACGCTGTACTGACACGCTGTCTGACACGCTGTCTGACACGCCGTCTGACACGCTGTACTGACACGCTGTACTGACACGCTGTACTGACACGCTGTACTGACACGCTGTACTGACACGCTATCTGACACGCCGTCTGACACGCTGTCTGACACGCTGTACTGACACGCGGCCGTTTGACACGCTGTCTGACACGCTGTCCGACACGCTGTCTGACACGCTGTACTGACACGCGGTCTGACACGCTGTCTGACACGCGGCCGTCTGACACGCGGTCTGACACGCTGTCTGACACGCTGTCTGACACGCTGTCTGACACGCGGCCGTCTGACACGCTGTCTGATACGCTGTCTGACACGCGGTCTGACACGCTGTCTGACACGCTGTCTGACACGCGGCCGTCTGACACGCTGTCTGACACGCTGTCTGACACGCTGTACTGACACGCTGTCTGACACGCGGCCGTCTGACACGCTGTCTGACACGCTGTCTGACACGCTGTCTGACACGCGGTCTGACACGCTGTCTGACACGCTGTCTGACACGCTGTACTGACACGCTGTCTGACACGCTGTCTGACACGCTGTCTGACACGCGGTCTGACACGCTGTCTGACACGCGGTCTGACACGCTGTCTGACACGCTGTCTGACACGCTGTACTGACACGCTGTCTGACACGCGGCCGTCTGACACGCTGTCTGACACGCTGTCTGACACGCGGTCTGACACGCTGTCTGACACGCTGTCTGACACGCTGTACTGACACGCTGTCTGACACGCTGTCTGACACGCTGTCTGACACGCGGTCTGACACGCTGTCTGACACGCGGTCTGACACGCTGTCTGACACGCTGTCTGACACGCTGTACTGATACGCTGTCTGACACGCTGTCTGACACGCCGTCTGACACGCTGTACTGACACGCTGTACTGACACGCTGTACTGACACGCTGTACTGACACGCTATCTGACACGCCGTCTGACACGCCGTCTGACACGCTGTCTGACACGCTGTACTGACACGCGGCCGTCTGACACGCTGTCTGACACGCTGTCCGACACGCTGTACTGACACGCTGTCTGACACGCTGTCTGACACGCGGCCGTCTGACACGCGGTCTGACACGCTGTCTGACACGCTGTCTGACACGCTGTCTGACACGCGGTCTGACACGCTGTCTGACACGCGGTCTGACACGCTGTCTGACACGCTGTCTGACACGCTGTACTGACACGCTGTACTGACACGCTGTCTGACACGCTGTCTGACACGCCGTCTGACACGCTGTACTGACACGCTGTACTGACACGCTGTCTGACACGCTGTCTGACACGCCGTCTGACACGCTGTACTGACACGCTGTACTGACACGCTGTACTGACACGCTGTCTGACACGCTGTCTGACACGCCGTCTGACACGCTGTACTGACACGCTGTACTGACACGCTGTACTGACACGCTATCTGACACGCCGTCCGACACGCTGTCTGACACGCGGCCGTCTGGCACGCTGTCTGACACGCTGTCTGACACGCTGTCTGACACGCTGTCTGACACGCGGCCGTCTGACACGCTGTCTGACACTCTGTCTGACACGCGGCAGTCTGACACGCTGTCTGACACGCGGTCTGACACGCTGTCCGACACGCTGTCTGACACGCTGTCCGACACGCTGTCTGACACGCTGTCCGACACGCTGTCTGACACGCTGTCCGACACGCTGTCTGACACGCTGTCCGACACGCTGTACTGACACGCTGTCTGACACTCTGTCTGACACGCTGTCTGACACGCTGTACTGACACGCGGCCGTCTGACACGCGGCCGTCTGACACGCGGTCTGACACGCTGTCTGACACGCTGTCTGACACGCTGTCCGACACGCTGTACTGACACGCTGTCTGACACGCGGTCTGACACGCTGTCTGACACGCTGTACTGACACGCTGTCCGACACGCTGTACTGACACGCTGTCTGACACTCTGTCTGACACGCTGTCTGACACGCTGTACTGACACGCTGTACTGACACGCGGCCGTCTGACACGCGGTCTGACACGCTGTCTGACACGCTGTCTGACACGCTGTCCGACACGCTGTACTGACACGCTGTCTGACACGCCGTCTGATACGCCGTCTGACACGCTGTACTGACACGCTGTCCGACACGCTGTACTGACACGCTGTCTGACACTCTGTCTGACACGCTGTACTGACACGCTGTACTGACACGCTGTCCGACACGCTGTACTGACACGCTATCTGACACTCTGTCTGACACGCTGTCTGACACGCGGTCTGACACGCCGTCTGACACGCTGTCTGACACGCTGTACTGACACGCTGTACTGACACGCTGTCTGACACTCTGTCTGACACGCGGCCGTCTGACACGCTGTACACCAGCATATCTAATGTCGCTGGAATGCTCAATGCTCAGATATACCCGGCGCCAGCCACTGGCGCGGCAGCCAGCCGTGAGCTGTGGCCTGGCTTTTGTCAGCCTGCGTTTGCTTATCACTAACTCATACTAAAGATAGGTTCTTGTATTTTGAAAATGTGTTATGCAGCGGCTTGACATTACTCGGTTGATATGCCAAGTTAAAAAATAAAAAGAGCAATTTCTTGGTCTGGACCAAATTGTGTGCCACAACGAGTGTTGTTATTGAATATGCTAAACACATGGTACAAATTAAAATTAGGTACAATTACTTGCAGATAAGATCTGAGACAATAGGCTGTAATAATAATAATGCATGCTCTCGCATAGTTCAATGTGCTTGAAAGACATTATTAATTCAACAAGCTTGTAATTTTAATTTTTGCATTGGGAAGAGTAATTCACAGCGTAATGTTGTTTGATTATTGCACCATGATACAGGGACTGAAATGTAAAAAAACATGTTTTATTTGGTCTAAGGGAATCATACCTAATCACGGGTTCACATCAAGGCCTTCATGTTAATGCCGATACAACTAAACATCTTACTAACATTACAATATAATCACTTCTAATATTTCCCTCCATCCACAACTCTGGAAAGATTATTTGATTAGAAGCATGCGTAAAAGAATGTAATGGATGCTCATCTTTCTTGAAAATTCGGCTATGCTTATGAGAGCTTGATGAGTATTCTTGGCGAGGACTTCCGCCAAACTTTTCCTTTTCCTTGTACTTAGGTGCTTCCAGGCGGTCAGGACGGCAACAGATGCCAGGCAGTTTTAACGAGATGGAGAGATGGAAAGTTTCCCGATGGCGCGCATCAAAAGTCAGACCAACTTCTCTCGACACCAATGACTGGACGGAGAAAATTAATTCCGGTTTGCATTAAGTTAGCACCAAAGAGCACTTCCCATGCATTGTAATCAAATAAAATGAGTTTCCATATCTTGCACACTCATCTGGAATAAAAGCGTGTTGAATGAAAATCTGGAATTAAGAGCTATACTAGCGCCGTCATTGATCGGCATGCAGATCATATATGTTCATATTCATCATCATCTAATATATCTATTATGTATCGTTATATGATGAAATTGCAACAAATCTATGACTAACTAATGAGTTCCCGGCTTCAAATAATCTCCAAGAAGAACTATTTTCACCACAATTTCCTCAGCAAGTCGCTGCTTCTGTCTACGCCAAACACAATCCCATTATACCTCCCTGTCGGCCGTATGCGGGCGGTCGTCCGGGACCTCATTTGGTCGGCGGCGGCGGACACGCGCGGTGGTGCCGTGCCGGCTGTTTTCATCCGTTGGTGCCACCAAATGAGCACACAATCACCGCCTAATCAGACAGCTGCAGCAATCCACTGTGAGCCCGCCCGTCCGCCCGCCCGGCCGCCCGGCCGGCCGCGAGGCATTGCTTTGCCGCCGGCTGGCCAGCGACGGCGACGACGTGGGGCGACGCGACGGGGGGGGGGGGGGGGGGCTGGGGTGACCACATGTGAGGCGAAGCGCAGAGATGGCTGAGAGGAAGGGAAAGGGTATGGTGGCAAGTGGCGGAAAAATGCGAGGAGTGGAGATGCAAAGAGAGACATGTTAAATGTAACAGAAATTCCATGATAGGTAACGCGACTTAATTGTGGTGCTATGCATGAAATATACTCACATAAACCCTGCCATAAAGTTTAACTCGAGTATTTTTCTTTCTCTCGTGGCATGACTCGCCAGTGAAGAGCATGTGTTCAGTTGAATAAAGACATTGCTTATCGACAGCGAGTTTTGTACAACTGGCCTAAGCTAAGGCAGTCACAAATTAGTTGCATCTTTTCTCAAGCATTTTATGGGAGAAAGGAATATTTTTGCAGTTTGCAATTATCTTTTATAAAGTCAAGTTGATTTAACTAAGTTTCGTATATTTTATTTTGCCTTGTAGGAAAGGATGACAAATTACAAAGCATCACTTGTTACCATGCTGTGGCGAATGCATATGGCGATTAATGTTCTCTATATATTCCTATGTGACAGCCAAACGCTATTCCCTATGAGCATGCAAATGCATTTGGCCTGCAGCTCCACACAATCTATTGGGCAAATGTCAATGTTAATTAACGAGCTGCGGAACATTGGTTCGCCTCTGGTCAAATGATGTTTTAATTATGTGCGCACGTTGAATAGATAATAATCCATGCGGTACGATGTTAAAGCCGTGAATGAGTCTTCAAGATCAATGCTGTCCATCGGATAATAGGTACTTTTCAACGAATATATGAAGCAAGAAGATCTTCTCATGTCTCACAACATGCGACCAACAAGGGATCAAAATACACTTGCATCCATGAACGATCCAGACAAGCCATGTCAATTGTTAACGGTAATCGTAAATGTAATCGTAAAGGGAATTGTAAAGGGAATCGTTAAAGGGAATTCGTTAACATAAACATACTGCAAATGATTGACTGAGTTGTCCATAAAATATCTCCTAACTTTCTTTTAACCTATTATGCATATACGAAGAAAATATAAGACAGCTGTTTTGTCGTAAATTAAATAGTAAGGGTAAGTAAAAGTGCTAGTCAGATACAAGCCTGTCAAAACATAATTACCTTGCCGTTTTCCCTGTTAAATGACCGTTTCAACATAAAATAAGTATCACACATCAGCTTTTGCAATTCCATGCTCAGAGGCTGAGCGATTTAATTTACTTGAAACATAATTGCTCCCAATGTACACTGCGGAGGACTGGTGTATGTGTGTTTATTCAGCGAACTAGATCTCAGTGCAGGGCCGGTTGAATACATATCTGACTAGCCCGAGGCCTGCTGCCGGCTGTACAATAGTCAGCACAACCACAAGTTCGTGCCCTGCCGAGCTTAACTATTTCAAATGTGCCCAAAACATCGAATTAGCCTGCCGTTCGAAGGAAAAACAGCATGCATTTATAAGCGGTATCTTTATAAAGATATATTTGACATAAGTTTGTGTTCGCTGCAAGGAAAACATTAACCCTCCCTCACCCGTGCAGCGTCCGATCAGTGCGTGACCGTGCAGGTGGGGGGTGGGGGTACAACCCCACCCCTAGCGTTTCGCGCCTGATTGGGCTAGAGCTTCGATTACAAAAACGAGCGTGTTCCTGGTCATGAGGGAAAGCCATTTATACCCGATTTTAAGGTCATAGGTCATAGGTCATGTCAATGACCCAAAATTCAACCAAATTGTAAATGCGTAAAAGATGAATTGAATCGAGCTAGAATCGCGAATGAGCATATAATTATGATAAATGGGTGCCAAATTTGAAATCAGCGTCACAAAATGTTCTAGAAACTGCCAAATTCCAAAAAAAAGTCATGTCAGGTCATGTCAGGTCATTTGAGGTCAGTGACCTCGGTTAACCTGTCGGGGCGCATGACCCCAGTGGAACATATCATTATGTAAAATGGATCCTATATTTGAAATCAGCGTCACAAAATGTTTTAGAAACTGCCAGAAGCTAAAAAAGTAATATGAGGTCATCGGATGTCAGTGACCTCGGTTGACCTCTGCAAAGGTCAATCAAGATCACAATATCAATGGCAACCACAACTGTCACCTGGAAACACCTGTGCATATGCTTCTGAACAACACACACTATGAAACTGCACAAGTTACAAGGATCAATACTACGGGACACCAGTTGCGCTTGACATGACCTTGAAAACAGGTAAAAGGTCACGGATCATGAAACCTATAACTCAGAATATGTGTAAAATTGTTCACAAGTAGGGTACTGAAAGTTTCATCGCAATCGGTTGATATTTACGTGAGTTATTCCCGAAAAACAGAGGGGGTGGTATCACCCCCTGCACTGGCGAGGGTTAAATGATAGTTGATATCTGACTGTACATACCTTTTACTTTGAGTCAGAAGGCAACTAGGACAAGACACCATAGCATTTGTTCAATGGTTTCCAGCCCTCAACGGGTTGGCAGGAAGCCCATCATGTTTATGACCTGTCTAACTCACCTGTCTTCGTCCTGTATATAGCATTCAACTGCAACATAAACCTAACATGACCAACATAACTATGTTTTCATCCACCGGAACGTCATTCGCGAATCGGCCGTCTCTTTGCATGCACACACAGCGGCGGGTAACAGTGGCCATGAAACGCGAAGTGGTGTCCTCGAGCTGAAATGGATCATCTGGCAGAGGCGTGTCTCGTATGTGGCGCGGTACCAGGGCCGGGTCTGCAGCAGGGCCGGCACAGCGACAGCAAGCCGCAATAAGGTGAGACTCGTGTCCCATCACACTAAAACAGCGCTTTATGACTGGGCATGCATAGCGTGTCGCTCTCGCCGGCAGCACAACGGTCTCTTGGTGGAGATGACTTTCCGGGCTGGCTTTCGCTCTGATCAGTAAGCAGGCGGACAGGCGGTGGCCGCCACCGCCACAGCCTGAGAAGACGTGCATCCTGATGTGAGGGCTGCGAAAGCTGTGAGAAATATATGTCGTTTTCTTAGGGCATCGATGCTGCCTTTAACTTCCCAAATTGTCACCTCGCAATTTCGGAGAGACTGCTAAATTATAGCCGTTATTGAGTGTACTTATGTCAGAATTCAGATCTTATGCTGGTCTAGAAAATTGCATGCATGCTTATTGCGTATGCATATAATTATAATCCCCTGCATTCGAAATCAGTGGCTGATACAGAAGGGGGCATGGGGCCATGCCCCCCCCCCCTCTTGATCCTCGAAGATAGTCCGAGAGGGCCCATAGACGATCGCAGTGACTCGGAAACGAATATCACTCCGTTTTGAAACAAATTGCAAGTAAATTTGCCCACTCTGACCTCCAAAGGGCACACTCAGACTTCTGGATGTCCCACTTTGACTTCAAGAGGGCCCACTCCGACCTCCAGAGAGCCCACTCTGGCCTCCGTAGATGCCACTCCGTCCTCCAGAGGCCCACCCTGACCTCCTGAGGGCCCACCCTGACCTCCTGAGGGCCCATTTTGGCCTTGAAGAGGGCCAATTCTGGCCTATAGAGGCCCATTTTGGCATGTGAAAGGCATATTTTAAACTAAAAGGGTCCATTCTGGGTTACATTTGTCTTCAAGGTCAAACTGGCCTCGAGGGGCCACTAAGGCCTGAGGGGCCCACCAAGGCCTGGGGGCCCACTTTGCTCCGTGACCAAATCCTGGATCTGCCACTGTTCGAAATTGAATCCACATTTATAAATGATTGCTTTCAAATATTTGGGCAGTAGTTACTTCTCTGTTTCAGTTATATGGTACTTGGTAGGTAGGTATACTGCTCTTCTAAACCAGATGCATAGCACGCATTCATTTTTGAATCAATCAATCAGCCAAATAGGCATGGCAGAAGATCGCTGGTCATCTTTTGAATGGTTATTTTTAAAGGGAAATCATGACTTTTTCCCACAAAAATGGAGTTATTACTTGAAATCGACAGACGGGACCAAAATATATTGTAAATTGGTCACATTTTGCATATAAACATTCCTACTGAAAGATGTTTCAAGTTTAAGTTGATAAGCGTTCCATGCTTATAACGGTCGGTACTCAGCAAGTACTCGGTAACGAATTCACTGTCCGAGCTAAAATTAGCCTGCCTACGCATGGTTATTTATCATGAAGGTATATAATATGTTTCATGCACTCTATCTTTTGCGAATATGTACCGAACTTCTATGAACAATCAACCAGCATTTTACAAAAATGCATTGAAATCGGCAGTTTAGTTTGTCCCCGGGCGGCGACCTATTTAGTGTTCTCGACTTTTTTTAATGAATTGGACGTTTTTCCCATGAATTTTCAACAAACGGGTATTCAATACATTACAATACACACATGAAACATTTATATGTGAACCGTTTACCCATGATCAAACCAGAAACATTTCAGAAAGCCGTGATGCATTTGGCGGATCAACTTGGCCCCCTGCGACGACGTGTTTAGTGTATGCGATTTGTTGAGAGGTAATTCAACGAGAGGTATTCAACGTTGAACAGATTGAAACAAAATCGACAGATATGTCGCGCTTCCAATAGTGTAGGGAAAGCACCGATCATGAACTCCGAAATAAGTATATGTTCTTGTTTTTAAGACTTCCCAAAACAAATATTTTTTTAATATAAAAAGGTTGTTATTTCACTTTTAAATTGAGACGCGATCAATTTGATATTGCATAAGATAATGCAAATAAATCAATCAAAAGGTCATTATTTCCCTTTACACATTTAATATTCCAGGTCGCAGGTAATTCTAGTCAGTCCTTGTGTTTAACCTGCGCCCTGGTGGAGGGTCATATTCCCACCTAATATTTTTTTTTCAGGAATAGCGGGAAAACAGCGGCGCATAGTGCCGCCAAATTTGGCACAACTACTTAGGCATCAATTAATCACATTTTGTTTGCAAATTATGACCCTGCCAGGTCATTTCAGGTCAGCTCACTAGGGCACGTCAAGTGACCTCACTAGGTCACGTCAAGTGACCTTACCTCCACAAAAATGTTTGCGGTCCGTGTCAAAGCCACAGTGATTGCCCGATATATTTGAAACTTACAGGATTTCATAAGGTCATAAGTACCTACAATCATTTGATCTCGGATATTTTATATCGATGACCTAAGGTCAGGTCAATTTCGTGACCTCTCCATCATACGTAAGTCAATGGTGAATATATACAAATGCTTCCTATTAAGAAAATATGCATTAGATAAGGTAAATTCTTCCAAAATCATGTTATCTCGGCTAATTCTTGATGACCCATGTGCAACAGATGCTCAGTGTCCTCTACACCTTGCACCTTGCAGCTGAAGTCATCTGGGGTCACACGCACTTTTTGCCAATACCTATTGATATAATACAGATAGAGACGTGCGAATGGTGCCACTGTGTTCGTCTCGTCAAGGCGTATCGCCCCATATGCACATGACTGCAGGGCGGCCGGCGTTCGCTTGCTAGCACCAGCTGCAAGCTGATTGGCTGATGGTATAGCCTCTGCCCGGGCTAGAACCAGTACAACATTCTTTCGCCAGTACCGCATAGTCTTTTCAGTCAAGAAAACTTGCAGATAGGGGGGGGGGGGTTTCCTAACACGGGCTACAAAACTGCTATCTCAGTTTAAACTAATGTTGAAGGTGAACTATTTCCTTTAAGGCTAGCCTGCTCAGCGAACGCAGTTCCGTCTGTCGTTTTGAATGAATGTTCAAAGGGACAGCTTGTTGTTAGGACATGCTTCGAGTTTCTGCTTAGCGAGAATTGAGGTAATTGATATTGGACGTTGGTGAAACTGGGGATTACCAGAAAGGTTTCCAGGAAGCAGCTCGTTAATGATGTCGCAAAGGTAAATAGCGGCAGGCGTAGTAAAATTGAGGTGGTAGCGTTGACTAGACATCGCATCGGTCATGCGATGTCTAGTCACGCTTCCCATCTCCCAACGACATCTGCGAACACTTGGAATGCATAAACTCACGATTTTACTCCCAACACATCGCTGGATGATGCGCTAGACGACAATGCATTTGTCAACATTGAACAAGTTATCTGATATCCAAAGGAGTTCCGATTTAAAGGAAATAGTTCACCTTGAACATAAGTTTTAAACTGAGATAGCAGTTTTGTAGCCCGTGTTGGAAAACCCCTATCTGCAAGTTTTCTTGACTGAAAAGACTCTCCAGCCGAATATATTTTAGTTTTTGGCGAAGGAATGCGGTGCGGGCGAAAGAATGTTGTACTGGTTCTAGCCCGGGCAGAGGCTATACCATCAGCCAATCAGCTTGCAGCTGGTGCTAGCAAGCGAATCGCCGACCGCCGGTTGGCACATCTCCAATGCGAGTCTATCTTTACGCGACTACTTTCGAATCTGATTGGCTGAACCATTTTTTACATTCGCGTGACGTCAGGACTCTGACTCAGAGAGTATGCATATATTTTTGATAAACAATAAAAGTGTACGGCCTTCTGTCCTGAATCGGCGCGGTATAAGGCCATTTTTGACAATATAAAAAGAAATTGTATTAAAAAATATAATCAAATCGTGTTGGGTAAAAAATGTATAAAGTGAACTATTTCCTTTAAGCATTTCCTTTCATTTTGCGGTAAGTCCATCTAGAGACTTAGGCAGGTTTAACTTGCGTCGACTTCGAAGGCTATTGGTATGACGTGAAACCTCGATAAATTTGGAACCTTAGAATATCGATTAAATCAGCTTAGTAGTCGCAAGGCACCTCAGTCGCCTTCCCTTCTCTGTACGTCAATTCAAGCCTCTTCCAATTCATCTGGTTGCGGACTTGATCCAATGGTTCATTTTTTGTTTTTTTTAGATCAAATTTTGATGTATTGTAGCGACTCCGAATTCTGATCAAAAACCCATTTAACGCGAAATAGCTTTGAAAGCGGCCCATTGTTCTCCCCTCTTGGTGCAGCATTGCTCAGTATTTTATTCGCCTCGCTTCCTTTCGCGTCTGACGACGCCGACGCCTGCTGCATTCCAAAACCGACTCCTCAGTCCCCAATGATCGGTTTGATACCCTACAGCATCCCTCATCCAGCTCCCCTCCCGCTCCCCAAACAAATGAACAACGGCGTTGCGATGGGGCTTATCACTGCGGCAATCCGCCGAGGCCTCCCTATCGGCGCCCACGGCGACCGGACAACAGCGCGCGCGCGTCCGCCCAATGAATGTCACGTGACCACGCCCCACGGGCACGGTCACGTGACCGGGCTCCGGCGGCAATCACGTCACCCGCAGCGAGGGAAGGGGGAGGGGGGGGGGGGGGGGGGGGGGGGGCGGCTGTTGTGCCGGGCGGTAATGCACGCGGACTGAGGGTGTTGTCCACTCCCGGGCCCGATGGCTTTTGTGGTCTGTTTTCCGGCGGAAAAAGAGGCTGGGAGGGAGAGGAAGTGGACCATGTAGCGGCGTGGTTCCGGAGGAGGGCTGAGGTTCCCCGCTGACTAGCAAGTGGTGCCCGCAGCACACTGGGCTGTGTGCCCTGTTATGTCTGGACAAAAACGCCGACGAAGACCACGCTCACCCTTTTCTGGATTCCAGGGTAAAAAGTCTAAAGGGAAAAAGTAAACGGACGGAAAGTCAAGGGGCGAAAAGTCAAGGGGTAAAAAGTCGACATCGCTAAAAGTTGAAAGATAAAAAGTCGAAAAGGTAAAAAGTCAACATGGCAAAAAGTCAACACGCTAAAAGTCGAATAGTAAAAAGTCGTATAGATAAAAGTCGAAAGATAAAAAGTCGAAAAGGTAAAAAGTCAACATGGCAAAAAGTCAACACGCTAAAAGTAGAATAGTAAAAAGTCGTATAGATAAAAGTCGAAAGATAAAAAGTCGAAAGATAAAAAGTCGAAGGTTAAAAAGTCGAAGATAAAAAGTCGAAAGGTACAAAGTCGAAAAGGTAAAAAAGTCAACATGGCAAAAAGTCAACACACCAAAAGTCAAATCGTAAAAAGTCGCATAGCTAAAAGTCAACGCATAAAAAGTAAATTGTTGTGTCAGTTGAATTTCATTTGGGTATTTTGAATAGTTTGATGCATCTAATCCAGAGTAATTATTTGTTTTCTTGGGTTTGGGAGGGTTTGTTTTGCCATGGTCGGCAAAATACCTTCTGATGGCATAGTTGTTCATGATACATGTTTTCATTGATACATGACTCAGGGACTGCATCAATACACATCTTGACTGAAGTTTGTCTCACGCAAAAGTGGAATCGAAGCGATGGTTAAGGGTATGCCGATTGCCATATTTTATTTGTGCTTAACTATTGAACAGAAGATAAGCAAGTCAATTTGAATTTTCAGGCCCTCGGTAGCGTTATCGTTTATCACGAGAACTTACATACTTTGATCGTATACGATCAAAGTGTAAGATATGTAAATGTATTGTTAAAGCATTGCCTAAGGAAGGAAGCTTTGAAGAGTTCAACCAACAAAGAAACGTTGACAACTTGCTTAGGGATAGGTACCGTTGGATGCGGCACTGCTGAGTCTGATCTTCAGTTATAATTTGAACCATATATCACATCTACATAAATACATAAGACATGAAGTACTTATTTTTCATCAATGTTTGACACGTTAATAAATGGGTCACACCACAATCAACTAACCAAAGCATAAGTCGACCAATCTCAATTATTTTAAACTGTAGGTAGGTAATAGGTATATATGTACATACATTGTACATACGTTGTTGAGGTATACAACGCGACTTCCGCGTTAATAGTCGGATAGTCCAAAGAAAATAATTGAATGAACTTGAAGTCAAGAGACGAAAATGCAATGGGCCAAATGAACTGATCATCGTCATTGACTTTTTGCCATTTCAACTTTTTACCTCTTTACTCTTCATCTTTTGACTTTAATCGACGTCGACTTTTGGTTATTTGACTTTTAACGTTTTGTTTTCCCATTTAGGCTTTTTACGTTTTTTACTTTTCATCTTTCGACTTTTAGCGACGCTGACTTTTTACCATTTCTTCTTTTAATCTTTTGACTTTTAGAGCGACGTTGGCTTTTTACCATTTCGACTTTTTATCCTTCGACTTTTTGCCATTTCGACTTTTCGTCTTTTGACTTTTAGCGACGTCGACTTTTTACCCTTTGACTTTCCGTCCGTTTACTTTTTATCTTCTGACTTCTTACCCTTTTGCCTTTTCGTCTGTTGACTTTTTACCCTGTTTACTTTTTGTCACTTGACCTTTTATCCGTTGACTTTTGGTCCGTCGACTTTTTTCCATGTTGACTTTTTGACTGTTGACTTTTTACCATGTTGACTTTCTGTCATTTTGCTTTTTATCCGTTTGACTTTTGGTCCGTCGACTTTTTTCCATGTCGACTTTTTGACAGTTGACTCTTTACCCTGTTGACTTTTCGTCAATTGACTTTTTATCCGTTTGACTTTTCACTGTTTATTTTTTCACCGTTGATTTTTTTCCACGTCGACTTTTTACCCGCCGACTTTTAGGACTTTTTACTTTTTACTATTGACTAAATGTCCCATTACTTAACATCCGTTTACATTTTACCATTCGACTTTTCGTCCGGCACCCCCTTTTCTGAGGGGGGGAGGTGGTACACTGCTCTAGAGATTCTAGATAGTGGACTGATAGTGAACTGGCGCCGATTGATTAACTACATTAGGGCTACCCATAGGTGGAGAATTGGTTTCGAAGCTGCCCCGGCCGAGACCCGAGGACAGGGGCGCAACCAAAGGGGGCCCAGTGGGCACGTTGCGGGGGGAGGGGATATCCGTGAAGTTTTTTTTCTTCTCTATGCCGCCACCCAAGAGCAGGTGACCAGGAGTGCCCCTTCCCTCTATCCCAACGACCCACAGCACCTTAACGTTAACACCAGAAAACATAATAAAGCAAGTCGCGGCACTCCCAACTAAGAAATGGAAAGAAACGTAAATAAGCTTAAGAAGGAGAATAATCCATTATTAGATAGTATAAAGTAAAAATAAGAGAAGGCCAAAGAAGTAATCACTGAATCCAGTAATTGACTGCCCCTACTTACCTGGGAACCACATTCATTCAAACTTGCATTCGAGATGTTACTACCACAACAAAATTCAAACACTGCAACACTTCATTCAGGATGTTAGTAAAAGGAAAGGGATCAATCATATTGGAAACATCTTAGCCTGGTCAAAAATCAACATGAGTTTAAGTGCTGGGGATCCAAGCAGGCCACCCAACTAAGCAGAGCTTGTTGTTGGGCGGCCTAATGGAACTAGCTCTGGTAGAGTGGGTGACATTCATATTGACAGATACATAAACATCCACTCTCAAACTTCAAATGCATGCATATATCTTATATTGTATGTTATGCTGTATAAACAAATCATACACACATCCACTCTCACACAAGTGCACGTATGCATGACCACGTGCACACAATGCACAAATTGTATACACTGTTGCATAGTTGCAGTCAGGAATCAATGCAATAACATAATGTATGCATGCATATTGAACGCACATATACATATACCCACATACATACACATACATACACATACATACACATACATATACATACACACACATGCACACACATGCAAATATACTTACATTTGCATACAAATACATATATACACACATATATACATGTATACACACATACCCACACATACATATACACATACACACATATACATATACACACATATACATATACATATATATATATACACACACATTTATATTCTTATGAATTCATACATTATGTTGAATATATGTTGTATAATCAAAATTTACTACACCTATGATATGTAGTGCAATGCAAAATAAAATGTACTGTATTATTACGGTGTTGTAAAGTTGCAGGAGTTATAATCTTAGTATTGACTAAGAAAGTAATTCTTAGATAATTGTTTAATTAAAGACTTTGAATCAGGAATCATTTGCATTAATGGAAACATTGGTCCTATTACTTTGTTCCATATAGCTTCGGCCCAACCCATGTAACAGTGTGAGTTTTGTATACTTTACAAGAAAATATTTCCTCAAGATGGTGAATGGTTCGGCTAGTTCTACTAGGGTGAGCTATAGCAAAAATATGGTCTATTACACGAGGCAAATCAAACTTGAGTTTCCTGTGCATCAATATAGCATTTGTTGGTTTCCAATGTCTTTCACAAGAAGTAGCTTTAGTTTTTTGAAAATTGGATCAGAATGTGCTAGTCTAGATTGCCCATCTACTAACAACACGTTTCTGTAATTTCTCTATTTTATTTAGGTGAAGCAAGTATGTGTTGCTATACAGAAAACAGCAATAATTCACGTGAGACAAAAAGAGGGAGTTGTAAAGCAACAACAGATGATCGGAATCGAGAAAATATTTTATTCTGCTGATTATGCCTGCATTTCTACACAGAACTGCGTAAAGCTTAGCAATGTGTGTATTCCATTTCAAATCATCATCAATAAATACGCCAAGGTATTTAACAGTTTTTACACGCTTAATGTCAGCACCATCCGATTGAAGTGATACTGCAACTTGTATCTTTTTGTTAGTATAAATCTGATAATATGTCTTATCAGTATTTAGAGTAAGCTGATTTGCTCGAAACCATTCTGCTATTTTTGGCATAAGAATGTCCAAAGTATTTTGCAATTCATGTTCGTTTTCTACCTTCAACAAAGATAGCAGTGTCATCAGCATATAAATACGAGTTCATTTGATCACATACATATATGCGGAAAATCATTTATATATAATATAAATAGAAGCGGTCCTAAGATTGATCCCTGAGGGACTCCGATTCCATTTGGAAGGAAATTTGATCTAGATTGATCTATTTGGACACATTGTGTGCGGTCAGTTAGATATGATTTTATCATATTGTATGCATCATGTGTTATTCCATAGCTCTGTATTTTTGTTAGTAGAATATCTATGTTTACCGTATCAAACGCTTTACGTAAGTCTAGATATATTCCACATACAATACTACTTGATTCAAGTGCACTAGTTATTTTCTCTCGGAGAAGGAGTATAGGCATATAAGTGGTCATGCCTTTTCTAAACCCAAACTGGTTCTCGCTAAGGGTATTATGTAAAGCCAAATGGTCATTCAAACGGGTGTACATTAGTTTTATAGTTTTTCTAGTTAAGTTAGCGACGGATTCGGATTCGAATTTAGCGTCGAGTAGCGATTCGCTTCGAAATGTGGGAACATGTCAATTGGGGCATGCTGATCACGAAAATGACATTCATTTTAACATTCAAGGTCATCTTCAAAATCCTTTTCAAGGTCAAATGACTGGGTGGCTCATAACGACCCGAAGTTGGTGTCGGATCGCCAAAATAATGGTCTCATTCGATTGCTCGGGTCAATATAGCCTAGCCGTAGCCTTCGCAACCTCACTTGTGACAAATTACCTTGACCATCAATTTCAAAGTCAAAGGACTCAAAACGACGCGAAGTTATTGTATTGTCCGATCGCCATTGACCTTGAAATTGAGGGTCAATGTCATTTGCCACGAGTGATGATGCGAAGGCTGCGGCTAGATATTGACCCGAGGAATCGAATGAGACAATGATTTGTTTGGGGATTGGACAATAACTTTGGGTCGTTTTGAGCCGCCCGTCCTTTGACCTTGAAAATGACCTTGAAGATGACCTTGAATGTCAAAATGAATGTCATTTTCGTGATCAACGTGCCCCAACTGACCGGTTACCATATTTTGAAGCGAACGGTTACTCGACGCTGAATTCGAATCGAAACCGTCGCTAACTTCATGGACATCCGGGGAAGGGGCATCACGATCTCCTGGGCGTCTGGATACCAAAGGCGCCACTCCCGTGTGCAGGTGGTGCCCTTCGAGTCGTGAGTACTGGTGGGACCCCTTTGGATCGGAAATGATTCCTCCTTTAGACCGGAGACAACGACCCCAACTGTGCCTGCTCCGATTTTTTTTCTTCTCTTTCTTCTGATCTGCCCGAGGTGCTCACCAAGACAAAGTTGGCAAGGCACAGCCTCCCTTGACTATCCCCCCCCCCCCTTCGTCCCATTTCGAAACTGCACCGAAAGCACAATTTTACCTATATTTTTCACAGATAGTCGTACCAAGTATGCATTTCTATGCTAGGATTATATTTGCGTTTCTGTATTCTTGTAAAATAGAAACTAAGGGCCGGCAAAAACAGGTATCCCAAAAAGTTGGCCCGGCTGCGGCCGGGGCTGCCCTATAGGATTATCCACCCATGGTGCTACCAATCTTACTTTGTTGCATTTGCCTCTCCCCTCCGCACTTACGTTCATTGTATTAGATAACAGACGACTCGAAGCGTAGGGGCTATCAAAACATAACTCAGTTGAGCTTTTTCCGTTTCTCTCAACTAAAGTTCCAATGAATCGGACTTGCTAACGAGCTAGAAACTTGCTAGCAAACTTGATAAGTAAATTATTGATACATACATTGGTTGTATTGTTACTCCCAAGTTTTGAACCAGATCTGTGAGCCCAACTTACGATGTGAAAGCCGAATTGTGTTATTTTCTAGCTTTGCCGATTATGAAAACAGTTTCATGACTGAACGCTGTATCCTGTAAAGGAAACCGCGAAATATGATGGCATTAATGTGGCTCCTAAATAGTTCTTCTCTCTCATTCTCAGGGAACTATAAAACAAACTCTTCCAGCAGTCCGTAATCTTATTCATCAAATGGACCATTAGGCTCTGCAGCAAAACAGACCCATTAAGTTGGCAGCTGTAGAGCCTGCGTGTCTGATGTTTCTGAAACTGATTCCGAGTTAACCAGCATCGCCAAGAATCCTGAAAAGTCTGTAAAAAGTAGACAAATGCTGATTTTACTTTTAGTCAAGCATTATTACATTTACTGCATACTTTCTTTTCGCTGCCCAAACTCTAGAACCTATTAAAAACAATCGGCCATCTTGCAAACTTACGTTTTTTCAGTAAAAAAAACTTGGTAGCGAGCAGGTATAGTACTTTAAATCGCTCAATATTCGGAAGTAAGGATTACACTCTTCCTTTGGCCTTTCTGTGTTACCGGTTTACTAGCTCAGTCAAGATCTCCGCCACGTTCCGAAAATGGGGGAGGGGGAGAGGCACTCTTAAGTCGATTCTTGCCATGCAACGCCCATAGGCGTAAGGGGAATATTCACGGGTTAAAGGGAAATATTCACTTTTCCACAAAAATGGAGTTATTACTTGAAATCGATATACGAGACAAAAATATTGTGTAGATTTATCACTTTTTGCATCTAACAATTCCTACCGATAGATATTTCAAGTCAAACTTGATAAGCGATTCACGCTTATAACGACCAGTACTTGCAAGCACTTGGTAACGAATTTCGAATTCCGAGCTTGTCTCGTATTGTTTTTTTTGGAAAAAATTGTATGGCAAATATGTCACTCTGTCTATTGTGATTATGTGCCCTAATATCCGATACAATCAATAAACATTGAACAACAAGGTAACCAAATTTGCAGTTAACTTGGGCACGCTACGACGGCCTAGTTAGTGGTTGCGACCCTCAATTTGTGAAAATTGGTTCATTTGTTTTCAACATGAGGCGTTTTGTATAGTTTTGTCTCTGGCTGTATACAACATTTTGCTTTAGCTTATCATGAAAAATAATAATTTATAAAAAAAATAACAAACTGGCAATGAAATTGGAAGTTCACTTAGGCACGCAACGGTGACCTATTTATTATCGGTGATTTGTTTCAGGGACCAATCAAAGACGTTATCAAAAGAAAGAAAAGCGTATGTCGTGCTTCCTAATAGTGAAGGGAAAACACCGATCATGATCTCCGAAAGAAGTATATGTTCTTGTTTGTTAAATTTCCCAAAAAATAATTTTCGAAATATAGAAAGTTGTGATGTCATTTTTAAATTGCGACTCAATCAATGTGATACCTTATGGCCTACACGATGCATAAGCTAATGCAGAAAAGTAGATCAAAAGGTGAATATTTACCTTTAAAAATCCCAAAAAAAAATTGGGGACACGTTCCCCCGTCGCCCCTGTGGCCCCTGCTAAGTGCTAGCAGTCAACTTACCATAAGATCTTCGTTATGGATGCAGAAACATTTGTATTATTTCTGCTAAGGAAATGTGATTAGCTTTGTTATTCTGACTTGACCCACTACTATTGTCTGTGACTTTATGTGTTCGTTCTTGTGTCCCCTTCCCTCTCCTGCTTAGTTTCCTTGAAAGCTCGTCTTTTAGCAGCTCCAAGTGCACTGGCTCCCTATCTGATAAATGTAGCCGATCCCTCACATTGTAACTAGTACGTCCATGGAAATGGTCCCATAATTCTGCATATTTAAGCCTTTCATCGAGCAAAGTTTCAGGAGAGTCGTTAGCGAACTTGACTCTTGAGTACCACTCCAGAGCGAGAGCGAGAGCGATGAGCGAGAGCGAGAGCGAGAGCGAGAGCGATAGGATCCCAGTTACAAAAATTGTATCCTAGCTAATTTCAGCTTCTCCAGT
Source organism: Chirona hameri (assembly GCA_036785665.1). Lineage (NCBI taxonomy): Eukaryota > Metazoa > Arthropoda > Thecostraca > Balanomorpha > Balanidae > Chirona > Chirona hameri. The sequence continues at coordinate 57,815 of JAXIVJ010007701.1, forward strand.
AGCATGGAGAAGTCCTCTTAGAGCTTAACATTTTTAATCGGCCCTATATTGTCAACTCTACTTGTGACATGATATCCTCTATTGTTTACACTCCTCTAACTCTACCTCAATGGAAGGGTTGATGTCTGCGCCGTCCTCGTTTTTGCTGACCCGGCCAGTCCGTCCACTGTTTTGCTGTCCCCCGCCGGCGATCCCTGTCCGCGGCGCGACACATGGCCAGCGATGGCTCACCCACATGAGCCGCCCACTTACTGGCATTATGGTAATCACCGTCAGCACGCGGCTTGATAGCAAAACTATGTCACGTCGGCATAATATCCGAAAGGGCATTAGGTGCCCCACAGGGCGTACTCAGAATACAGCGTCATCCGTGGCGCCGCCGCCATATTTCGACGCATCGAAGGCGTCTTATGGCTGTCCGGCGACGGTAACTTGGGATTGCTTTCAAGTCGCCGCCGGTAAATGTGCATTCTGGGATGAAACGGCCCGGCGCTGGCGTCGTACGGCTTGACAATGGTTGTCCGAGTCCCATCGAGCTGCTGGCTTGTGTCGCCAGTCGGTATAGGTGCTGTGTGTTTAGCGGAACAGGAAACGTAGGAGAGCATGAGAGCTCGGAACGCTGTTGCCTCTCCGGCCACCGCAGCGTTTGCTCCGGGTAGTTAACAGTAACACAAGCTGACAGGTAGCTTGGCGTGGAGCGATCAGATTGTAGGTAGACTGTGCCGTCTTACACGGCAGAGTAGACTGTGCCGTCTTACACGGCAGAGTAGACTGTGCCGTCTTACACGGCAGAGTAGACTGTGCCGTCTTACACGGCAGAGTAGACTGTGCCGTCTTACACGGCAGAGTAGACTGTGCCGTCTTACACGGCAGAGTAGACTGTGCCGTCTTACACGGCAGAGTAGACTGTGCGTCTTACACGGCAGAGTAGACTGTGCCGTCTTACACGGCAGAGTAGACTGTGCCGTCTTACACGGCAGAGTAGACTGTGCGTCTTACACGGCAGAGTAGACTGTGCCGTCTTACACGGCAGAGTAGACTGTGTCATCTTACACGGCAGAGTAGACTGTGTCGTCTTACACGGCAGAGTAGGACTGTGCCGTCTTACACGGCAGAGTAGACTGTGCCGTCTTACACGGCAGAGTAGACTGTGCCGTCTTACACGGCAGAGTAGACTGTGCGTCTTACACGGCAAAGTAGACTGTGCCGTCTTACACGGGAGAGTAGACTGTGTCGTCTTACACGGCAGAGTAGACTGTGCCGTCTTACACGGCAGAGTAGACTGTGCCGTCTTACACGGCAGAGTAGACTGTGCGTCTTACACGGCAGAGTAGACTGTGCCGTCTTACACGGCAGAGTAGACTGTGTCATCTTACACGGCAGAGTAGACTGTGTCGTCTTACACGGCAGAGTAGACTGTGCCGTCTTACACGGCAGAGTAGACTGTGCCGTCTTACACGGCAGAGTAGACTGTGCCGTCTTACACGGCAGAGTAGACTGTGCGTCTTACACGGCAAAGTAGACTGTGCCGTCTTACACGGGA